>JAUCBJ010002025.1:0-40115 GCA_032718475.1 Nemertoderma westbladi | reverse complement strand
CTCTGTCTCTTTCCAGTAAACATAAACGACCAACTGGGCGATTGAGTTGTTGCGTCTCAAAGATTATACCGGGTTTCTTGAAGTTACGCCGCATTACGACGAGTTCTACCGAGCGCACTAGACCATCCTCCGAGATGTGCGTCTCGATGATACGACCTATCTGCCACCGTCTACGTGGAAGGTCCGGATCTACAATAAGGACCATGTCTCCGGCGCTGACATTTTCCTGCTGCGCAAACCACTTAGTTCGAAGTTGTAGCGTGGGCAGATAATGTTTCTCAAAATGGTCAGCGAAACGACGGGATAGCAACTGCATAAGCTGCCAAGTTCGACGACAGTATTCATCTCCATCGGCAATCTCGGATTGTGGGAGCATGGCTACAGGTTTCTTAAGTAGGAAGTGCGCGGGTGTTAGCGCTTCCAGGGAGTCGAGACTCGATGAGACTGGCATAAGCGGTCTCTCGTTAAGATAGGCAGCGATTTCTTCCATTAACGTCCGCAGAAGTTCGTCGGTGAGATATGCGCGGCACGGCACTATAAAGTGAAATGCGGTCTTGACACTTCGAATTAATCTCTCCCAACTTCCTCCCCACCAAGGGGCGTCGGCGGCGTTGAAGGTCCAGCTAGACGCTGTTATCCTTAGCTGGTCATCCACCTGTCTTTGGTTCCAGTCCTTTACGTAAGCCTGTATTTCGTTGTTGGCACCAATGAAGTTCGTTCCCTTGTCCGATCTCATGGTATTACTCGTACCGAAGCGAGCGATCTGTCGTCGTAAACTTAAGACGAAACTGTTGGTAGATAGATCGTTCACCATATCGAGATGGATGGCTCTGCAAGTCATGCACACGAAGATGACACACCATCTCTTGACTATAGTCCTCGCACGATATACTTCAATAGGGCCAAATAAATCCACACCAGTATTAGTAAAGGGTGGTTCATAAAAGCTTACTCGTTCCCTAGGTAATTCTGCCTCTCGCTGTGTTAAAGGCCTACTGAATGCTTTCCTACAAGGTATGCAGTTCCTAAGAACTTGATTCAGAGCTCTACGTGGTTTATGAAAATAATAGCGGGTTCGAATTTCGCTAAGAACTCGTTCTCTCCCAGCATGATACAGTTTACTGTGAACATCTACAATCATCTTGATTTGTACTTCAAGATTACTAATGAGTATAGGGAATTTAGTATCAAAGGATAATGGGGCGTTAGTAAGCCTTCCTCCAACACGTATTAACCCATCTATCATTGTGCTAGAGAAGCGATCCCTTAAGCGCATCTGCGGATTTCTCAACAACAGAAAATACCTATCGGAATCCTCATAGCATTGCAGGAGTCTCAGTAGCTGCTTATTAGTTTCTTCATGCTCCTGGTAACTGATCTTCTCCTTTAGAAACCGGTCTGATATCTTGTACTTAGGTAGATCTTTAATAACATGAACTTGCGCAGATGTCACTGGAGCAGGATCACTAGTGGTCTGCGTCCTGGAGTAGTGATGGTGAAAACATCTCTTTAAGTATGTGACGGCTTTACAGAGACGATTCCAGGAACTGTAATGATGCAGTGCTCTCTGCAGCAGGGGTGAGATTCCTTGCGAGACGTCTGGTATCCCAGATTTCCAATCTCTGTCTCTAATTTCCACAACAGACTTGTTTGTGGCGAGGGATTGTGGATCCGAAGTATCGTTTTCGGCAGTATGTAATACAGATAGATCGATTGTTGGTTTAAATAACTTCGATTTACTTGTCCGCGTTTTGGGTTTGACTTTCTCCGCTCCCTTGGCTTGTCTAATCTCAGCTGTAGTAAGGTGAGGAGGCCATTCATCCTCTTCCTTGCTCAGGAAGTCGGGTCCACCCAACCAGTCAGGAGTATCTATCAGTTCCTGTGGAGTTGCTCCTCTGGAGGCGATGTCAGCTGGGTTAATCGTACCAGGGCAATGTCTCCATTGATCTATCGTTGTGCGACTAAGAATAATGGCCACTCTGTTAGTAACAAAGACGCTGAACTGACAGACTTCATTCGTTATATATTCCAATACAAGTAAAGCGTCGGTCCAATAAACAGTTTTCTCCAGTGGATAATCGATCTGTTCTGTTACATTCCGGCCGATAGCTGTAGCGTATAAAGCTGCTTTTAACTCCGCCCGAGGAACCTTAAGCTTGTTGTTAATCAATGCCTTAGAGGTAACCAAGGCAACTTTGATTCCATCCGGAGTTTCGACTCGCAGGTATGCTACTATACCGATTCCCATATCGCTGGCATCTCCAAATACATGGAGTTGATAGGAATACGTAGGGAGAACATGACCAAAATATGAACGGGAAATTATAAAGTTCTCGATGGCAGGTAGCGAGTCCTCCCATTTCATCCATTTCTTTAATAGTTCTCCCTTGAGTGGATCGTCCCACGAGTGGTTTTCAAGCCACATTTGTTGTACTAAACTCCGAGCAATCAATATAACTGGGCTAATAAATCCCAAGGGATCGAAATAAGTGCTCAGAATACTTAAACAAATCCGTTTGGTCCGAACTGGATTATCTCGCTGTTTTAACTGAAAAAACAGGATATCTCTTTCGGTGTCCCACTTCAAGCCAAGCGTCTTGGTTTCCGGAAGATCGTCATGTATTAAGTCGAGGTCTTTTGATCCCCGGTCTTCTACAGATATTGCTTCCAGAAACTCACGGGAGTTGCTGGTGAACTTCGTCAATCGAAATCCACCTCTTTTTAAACACTCAACCGTTCCTTTCGCGACATCAATGGCTTCTTTTACTGATGGAAGGGACTTTAAATTGTCGTCCATGTATATGTCTCATTTGATGTTATCTATCACCTCTTTGGAGAAGGCATCCCGGTTGTCATCCGCAGTGGTACGAACCACTGAGCAGGCGTTTGAAGGGCTTGAAATAATCCCAAAAGCCTGGATGGTCATCCAGTACTCTACCGGTTTCTGGTTGAGATCTCCTTCAGGCCACCACAGGAATCTTAGGCTGTCTCTATCACGATCCAACGCCTTGACTTGTAAGAACATTCCTTCTATATCGGAGGCGAACGCGATGGAATATTGTCTTAATCTCAAAAGTATTCCCAACAAAGATTGGAGCAAGTTGGGTCCTGGTAACAACTCGGAATCGAGGGATTGGCCCATATATAGGGCGGAGCCATCAAATACGACCCGTACTTCATGGGGTTTACCGGGTTTGGGAACGTAATGATGTGTTAGATAATAAGTTCTTTCAGTTATTGGAGTTCCTTCCGGTACTCGCTCCGCATATCCCTTTGTGATAAATTTCTTCAACTGAGTTTGGTACATTTCCTTAGCTGAAGTGTTTGCCGTAAGACGTCGATGTAATTGATTGATTCTTTTCTCAGCCAAGGGTCTGTTATTTATAAATCTGGGTTCCCGTTTTCGGAAGGGTAGTCCGATTTCATATCTACCTTGATCTTTTAAAAAACGTGTGGTTGTTTCCTGGATTTGCTTGGCTCTTTCTTCTTCTATCGACAGGGCTTTGTCGTATGAATTAGGTTCTACTAATTCTTGGGTAAAGAATCGTACGGCGAGTTCGTCCCGAGTTCTAGCGTTGTAGCGCTCTACCTCGTCATTAAGTTCGTCATTATAAATAATGGATTCCGTTGGGCGAATCAGTTGACATAGGTTCGCTTGGTTTTTCCAAGTTTGATTCTCTGTAAGTAGGTCAATTGTGTTCTCTTCTTCGAAGAGTTGGTAGATGTCGTCATTATCCGAGGAGTAAGGTGTTCCCTCAGTTAGTTCGTCCACCTCACTGCTTTCCACTTCCCAATCGTTTACTTGATATATTTGTTCGTTTGGCATTCTCTCTTCGAGAGTTCTACAGGAAGGGCCAGTAAAGTACCAACCTACTCTAGTTCTTACCGCATAGGTTTGCAGTGGTTGTGGTTGAGCAGGCTGTTTCTCTAATGTTTCGAGCGCCTCGTGCGCGTTTTGGCCGATGAGTATTTGCACTCCAGGATAATCTGTCTGGAATCGAGGTATCTTAAGATGTTGGATGCTCTCATCTTCGTCCCAATTATAAAGGTCTGCTTGAGTAGTAGCAAAGTTCTTTATAGCCACCATTTTTACTGACCTTATACCTTGTGTTCCTAACTTATCCTGGGGGGTGGACAACACACCTACATAGTAATCTGCCGTTAGGGTAGATTTCCAAACCTGCATGATTCCTGACATATTCAATTTAGTCCGGAACTTGGGTTGTCCAGCAAAGATATCTTCGGCTAGTTCTTGATCGATGAATGTTCCTGTACTGCCGGAGTCAAGGAGGGCGTTCACTATGTAGCTTTTGTTAAGACCGTGAACTCTTACCTGAACTACAGGAAATTCTCTGATTCCTACGTTGGAAGCTGGAGCTTTCCAAGAGGGTTGTTTGGCGAAAGTAGTCGGGGGAAACTCATCGTTGATGTCCTTTTCGTAAGTAAGTGCTCGATACACTGCGGTATTTATTAGATAACAGGATTCATTGGCGTCAGAGAATTCGTCAGTATAGAATCCTTCCATCTCAGACTCTTGATCAGTGTCGTTTACGTCACTAAATTGGACATGTAGTTCGGGCACCTGACTCTGTCTGTCTCGTTCGAACTCACTGTGTAACAAGATGTGATGTTTCGCGCTACACTTTGCACACTTTACGTCGGAGTAACAGGTTCGCCGTTGATGTCCTGGTCTGAGGCAATTATAGCATAACCGCTTGTCCCACACGACTGTACGTCTGTCTACAAGGGATTTCTTTAGAAATTCAGCACACGCACTCAAACGGTGGGTCCCGTCACACAGCGCACAGTTAGGTTTTATGTTACTCACCTTACCTTGGGTAACTTGATGCACTCTCGTTTTTTCTTCGGGTTTTCTTCGGTGCATTCTGTTAGGAGACTGAGGAGGGGTCTTGGCAACCTGTTCTCTCCTATCGTTATTTCGAGCCTTGTATTTACTTACGTCCTTTGAGGTTTTGTCAACATAGTAAGATCAGTCTGTGTCTTTCCCGCTGTCCTCTTCTTGGGAAGCTTGGCTTTCGCCGTCGTCAGTGTAACACACCGGTGTTACTCTTCTCCTAGAAGTGGGTTTCTCACTTACCTTATTTTCCGATGTTTTCTCTCTGGACTGCTTGATGAGTTGTAGTTTTACTTCACCATCTAAGAAAGACATGAGATCAGCCATGGTAGGACTTCGTCGTTGTTGTTCATTCATGTACAACACTTTCTTGTCCCAGCGTGTACATACTCCACCCTTTGGTAAAGTAGAGACTACGGCTCCAATAACCATGGAACTCTGATATTCATGCGACTTACCTAACCAGTCCAGTTGTCTACAGATCTCTTGAATTTCATCGGAAAACTCTATAATCCCGCTACTAAGGAAGTGTCGGGGGGCTACTAATTTTGCATACAAATACTTAGCTATGTTATCCTTGTTACCATACCTGATGTTTAATGTATCCCAAACTTGTCTTAATCCATCTGGATGTCCAATAAACTTTAACGCCATTAACTTGGGAGGTCCTTCCAAGCACTTGATGAGGAATCTAAGTTTCTCTCCGTTAGATAATACAGAGTTCTGTATGCTATCTTTGTAATATTCGTTGAAAGGTAACCATTTCATCTCATCTCCATTGAATTTGACGATCTCTCCCACTTTGACCGCTTGGCGGGCTTCTGTTCTAGCCATCTGACGCGTAAAGCTTTCTTGGGCCATCGTGTTATTTAATATCGAATTATCGGTATATAAATTTCTCGGATTATTATCAGGTCTATAGGGAATATCATTAGCAACAGGCGTATAATCACCCTTAATAGGGTTTGCTATAGGAGTTTCTACTTCACTAGCAGTATAGATGCGTGTAGGCTCCACACCTTGCGCATGTAGTACTTCAGACCTAACAGGTTGACACAATGTTATAGAGGGTATTGGTATGCCCTTTTGGATATTGACTAATTTGTCGCGTTCTAGTGCGATACTTTGCTGCACTTCTTGCAACTCTGCTCTACCTTCCCTCACTGTTCCCTTAAGTTGGTGGACAGTCTCCTGCATCTGTCCTAGCAGGAGATTCATCCCCCGCCGTCCCTCTTCTACCCACTCAACCGCCGAAGCGGGAGTCGCCAACATTGTAGCGGGTTGACGCGGGACGACGGGAGACAAATCTTTGATTCCTCTCTCAATGCTCAGGACAGGGGTATTTGCATGGACTGTTCCACCGGGTACAGGCAGTGTAGTACTATGTAAAGGGAATTTAGAGTTAAGCTCTGGAAGTACAGGGGTCTCTAGCACAGAAGTGACTTTGGGAACGACAGGCCTAATTATTTCAGGTTCATCGACTATAGTAGGGAGTCTTTTGACCTGGATAAATTGTTCTATGGGTTCTGCACTACCTAAGTCTGTGCTAGTTAGCTGTCTTTTAACAGCTGGGGGCAAATCAGGCAATTTGTGACGGTAAGATGTTTTTCTACGCCTGCTTAGACGAGATCTATTTCCTCCGCCTTCAAGATCGGTGGTTTCGCTTTCCTCTGATGAAGTATAGCCCTGGCGTTTGGGAGTAGATTTTCTCCTCATTTGCATGTGACTAGCTGTTAACTGTTTATTTATGTTATCTTGCGTCTCTTGCAGCTTTTCCAACTCCAGTTGGGTAGTCTGCTCAGACGCTCTCCGTTCGGCTTCCGCTACTGCCTTTTCCGCCCTTGCTTCTGCTTCTGCCATGGCCGCCTTTGCTTCTGCCGCCGCTGCCTTTCTTTGTATTTCTGCTTCTGCCCTTGCCGCTGCCTCCTTTCTTTCTGCTTCGGCTTCTGCGATTGCCGCTGCCCTTTGGTCCTCTATCCTCCTTTTCTTTACTTGCTCCTCCTGAACTCTAGTGAGGCGGAGTTTTTCATCAAATTCAGCTTGATTAGCCGCCAACATTTCAGCGTCGATTGAGTCTAACACCCGCTGGGTTCCTTCACTATTAGGGGAAAGTCCAGACAGTCGTCTCTTCAACTCTTCGTCTCCTAGGAATCGCTGATAGTCGGATAGGTAAATGTCGATGGCGTCTCTCGTTCGTGGTCTTTCTGCAGTCTCTTTGCTCTCCACTTCAGAAAGGGTGGCATCGGTTGGTTTTTCATAAGTTAGTCTCTCAGACAGCTGGGATTTCCACTGGTCCGTTTCTTGCACTTTGCGACCTATCCTCTGGAACCAAGTCTTAACAGAAACCTGCAGCGACGTGTCCTGTCTTCTTTTGGAAGTTTCCTCAAAGGCTGACAGAATTAGTCTAATGCGTAGGGTTCTTTCGCGCACTTGATATAGCAGCTCTTCCTGCTCTTGAGGTCCTTGGGGTTGTCGAAACAGTTGTTCTTCTAATTGCTCTAAGGAGCCGAAGAACCCTTGCACATATCCTGCTGCCGACCTCTTCCAAACAGCTGGATCCATTGTATCTTTAGTCACTCCCATCCGGTGTATATCTTCCCAAGTAGCTTCGGACAGGTCTAACGGGAGTCCAGGTCCGGGAAAGTTCCATTGTGACTCGACAATAGACATCAATTCTTCCCTGGCGTATCCCGCATAATTATCTTGGGTCGCTTTCTTATTCCTCGCCCAATCTGCTTGATGTTCCTCCACCGCAATCAATATAGTGGTTAGCACTGCGGCAGGAAGGGTGAGAAGAGGGTCCGAGTAGGCTGTAGCCGCCATCTGCAATCCGCGTTCGGGGGTCAGCTCGACAGTATCCGAACTACTGGAGCTATCGGATCGCTGGGAACTAGGTTCTTGACCAAGATGTTGCTGCGATAGGACAGCTGCCTCTTGGTTCCGTTTGACCTGGGCCCGAGTACCTATGATGGACCTATGGTGGATTAGCCTAGGGTCTGATACTACTGGAGGGATGACCTTTCTTGCAGTAGGAGGTGAACTGAACTCCTTTCTTAATCGCTCTACACTCCTATCTGTGTCACAGATGGTTGTATCGATTAGACTATCTGACAGGTTTTGCTGAGTGTCAGACATGTTTAGCTATACAGTTGAATGCTTACTGCTATAGTTACAGTTAAAGTAAGTCCAGTAATTCAGTATGACCGCAAGCCTAGCGATTTATTACCGATACCGTTACTCGGTGTAACGTGATATATATACAATATATTAGAGTACCGGTATGCTTATAGTATATATATAAGTATTATTACAGACTAGATTTGTCACAGAGTACCGGTATATAATTTTAGCACAAATATATATAAATATATAATAGGCCTATCGTGAATACCGGTATACAGCTGACACTTATAGTATATATAAGTATAATTATTATAAACTAGAATTAATTACAGAGTACCGGTATGATTTCAGCTCCAATTTATAGAGATAAATATAATAAGCCTATGGTAAGTACCGGTATGTCAATTATTTTTAGAATAATTGAATTTCTGAATATTTTAGGGTTACTTGGTTACTTTAACTTACTTTGTTACCGTTATTTAAGCAGTAGTCCAACTGATTTTGAGACCTAGTTGTTGTATGGCAGGCCTACTACTTATAAATCGTTTGAGTTGATTTATAATAGATATATACCCGTTTAAATGGGTTTTTGTCAATATTTGAAATAAATGTTATTATTTCTGGGGGAGTCACTACACAGAAGCTGTACTCTCTCAGTGAAGTGTTACTTATTGAGACACTAAAACTGATAATTCTAATTTACCTAAGTTACTTAATACTACAAATTACTTACGATACGGGTGAGATTAATTCTCTAATTAAAACACAACAAAAATATTACATACGAAATTTTTAGGGTAATTTTACAGGAAGTCTACAAACCAGCCTAACAAAGGGTTAGATTTCTGGTTATTACAACGGACAGGGTACTACGGTATTTGAAATAATAAGTAGTAGTAAATATATTGCACTGTCCAGATAGGAAAATACCACCGCCTGACGACCTATAACCGTATCGCTATAGGTACTACGTTATGTATCACGGAGTGTTCCTACCCAGAAGTTAATAGAGCTAACGAATGTGCCTATCAACCACTTTACAACACAAATATACTGCCTACACACTAATTACTTCGGAAAGCACTGTACACTAAACCCTAAATTAGGTACAAGTACTGGTATAACAAATAATCAGTAGTTAAATATACTTGAACAGTTAAAAGAACCACGGCATCTGCTGGAGTGACCAGAGCACAAAGTCACCAGTCTTGTCCTACGCCAAGCAGCCCGTGTAGTACCGGGGTTAATTTAACTATAACGGTATGTATAACAAGCACAATTACTGTAGGGATAAACTTGGGGACATGAATGTTGCGAATAATCGCATAAACTCTGAATAATAAATATTACGCTACCCGTACAGAATACTCAAACAAAATACAAACCAAACGCTGGCAGACTACCACCAAGCCTAAATAAACTACCGTACGTGTAGATTCTGAAATGGTTAGTTAGTATGCGTTCTAACACGGTAGTACGACTTATTCTTTAAGAGGGGATTGACCTTACAGCATATGGCTGCCCCAACTTACTAACCGCACTTTATCAGACAAACTCCACACACACAGCAATCTCTTCAGACCTAATAATAGTTAGACAACAATCCAGCCTACAAAATATCTGAGTAATAACTATTACGGTACCTGAACAGACCACAGAAACAAACACAGGCTAAAACGCTGGCAGACTACGATCAAGCCTAAAATAAACTACAGTATATGCAGATTCTGAAATAGTAGGTTAGTATGCGTTCTAACACGGTAGTACGACTTATTCTTTAAGAGGGGATTGACCTTACAGCATATGGCTGCCCCAACTTACTAACGGCACTTTATCAGACAAACTCTACACACGCCGTAATCTCTCCAAACCCAACAACAGTCAGACAGCAGTTCAGCCTACAATTATCTGAACAATCTGAGCAGACTTACACGTCTTCAGCTCAATATTAACTTACTAGGAAATAAAACCGACAGAAATAAGTAAGCTCCAAAAGAAACAAGGGGTGTACAGTCCCTAATCTCTTAAACAGCCTACCGGTATGCACTAATCAAATTCGAATAATACTAATGTACTTATACAGCTGTACCGGTTAGGACAGTTGGGCCTACAGACCTACAGAAGTACCGGTTCTGGCAGTTGGACCTACGGCCTACAGCAGTACCGGTTCTGGCAGTTGGGCCTACTGACCTACAGAAGTACCGGTTCAGGTTTACCGGTCACTACGGTAATTTGCAACCTTATTGCTTACTGCAATAAGAAGTATAACTGTTATTGTTCGCGCTTTTGAAGACCTTTAGCAGTTTAACCTGCCAAAATTTGTATGTCTTTTAGTTAATTAAAACACCTTTAGCATACGACAATATTTTATGCTAATAAACAAAACATTAACCGAAGCCAGCCCATGCGCGATCATTCACCCGATGGATACACCCGGGAGGCTGAATTCGGCTGCTTAAATTTTATTATTGCAGTGTAAGGTTGCAGTGTAAACCTACTGTATTATTCGATAGATCGTTAATAATTAATTTCTGACAGATATTATTGGCTTTCGGGAAATATTAACAGTTCCTTTAGGACGTGGCGCTCTATCTATTTAAACAGAGCTAGGACTTATACTAAACGCAACGATACTGCTTATAATTAAAGTATAAGGCGCATTCTTTAGGAAATGCTTTGTTACCAATCACAATCATGCACACTATTCTGCCGACCGTCAGTAAATTTGATCACACATAAAGAGAGCAGCAATTGACTCATGTAGGGTCTGCTAAATAACATTAGATTCAATACACACCACATTGACATAAATCGCAATTGTTATATATAGCCTGTCTCTCTAACCTGTAGTGTATCAAGAAAATTGGGAATTTTGGGTGATTTATCAGTATTCTCCAAAGAGCAATATTTCCATCAACAAATAGATACAATTAATAACTGACGGTAAATAACAGTACAAACAATATAATTAATAAGTAGAGTTCGGGAGAATTATATGATCAATAGTGCGTTAATTAGACCAGTAGGTTGGTTGAATAACAGTTAGACTTTCGATAATTTAAGCAGTTTTACTAGAATTCTTCCCAAAAGCCGGTGGTCTGGCGAAAAATGGGAACACAACAACAGAATCATATAAAGAATCATATGACTACATCCCTATACGAGGATACCAACTACCCTTATTCCCCGAAGCTCCCGTCCAACACAGAGGATGAGCATACAGATAGGAAATTCAGTTCAGTAGCTCTGGGATAGGTCAAAATCAACGCCCACTCAAATTCTATTGGCCGATACGGACAGCAGGGCTGAGGCAACCTCCCTAAGCTGGTTGGCCGATTGAACAGAACCCAGATACATTCGTACAGCACATCAGCCAATAAGCTGGTAGCTTGCACTATTTTAGCTATAGATCCCTTTTAGAGTATTCTAGCGACCGGGGGGGAACTGGCCAGCAAGGCAAACGAATCAGTTATCCTACAAAAGCTTTTACACTACCTGTTGTCCCAGATAGCTTCGAACAGATGGAGGAATATTGTAAAACTGGAGAACGATCACCCGCGTTTCCTCTGCAGGACGTGCGTCTTTGGTATTACTGCGACGAATGCCCTAGACCCAATCAGCAAACGGAAAGACATAAACATCCGCGGAGACGTTGCGCTAAACACAGTTTTACACGATATACTTATGGGAGTTTCGAGCGAAACCTTTTCGACGTGTCCCCTGCGGTCGCTCGACTCAAGCGATCCTTGAACAAACCGATGATCAGAGTTCCGGAATACTCGGTCAGACCTCCGCATTCCTTAGTCAGACCTCAAACTCATGACCCTAATAGTATCACGGATCCTCCCGAACTGTACTCACTGTTCAAAGATCTAGTGTTACCCGAACAGTTGATCGGTGGCACTCCAGTAGTAGGCTCACGGGACATTCGCCAACCCTACCTAGCTGGATTGGGACGTGGTCATCTAATATCGCCGTTTAACCCATACAACCGTCCCGGCTTCACCTCTATCCAACCCGTTACGGAAGTCGAAGAGAGCGTCGTACGAAACGCATTAGATGCTATTCGGCAGAAAATCGGAAAGGGAACGTACGATTGTTTGGAGAAGTGTAAATTGCAGCAACAAGTCCAAGCGGTGAAGGAATTAGCTTTACCCCAGTTCGATATAGAAATACAAAATCTCGAGGAGGACATCGAACGTGGACGAACCTACTCTTTACAAGAGTTTCTAGATGAGCGTCTACAACAACAAGCGGAGGAGAATCAGCTCGAGGAGAGACATATAGAACTGGATGAGAGAGAAGAAGCGGTTTTAGCTCAACCCGAAGCGCAAATCCTTATGACGGATCTCTACTCTAAAACCATTCTTCATCCCTCGATGGTTCCCCATTTCAGAGACAAGCTTTTTGCGACGGCACAACCCCAACCGGTTGATATCAACCTAAGATCTCGAGATCTTATCGCCGACGCTCCTCTGTTGCAGCGTCCGCCCATCGAATCCGCTCGTGTCGATGGTATACTCGTTGAACCTCCGGACAATAGAGCAGATCTTGTCCGTCGCATGGTACACAATGTAAACATACGCGCTAGACCTTTACCGGACTCGTTTTACGGGATCAAAGATCACCCTTATTACATCAATCTAAAACAATATTACATGGTAAAACCGGAAGATCCTACACATAGTCTGAAGTTTCTACCGCTAATAAATCCTCTCGATCTTGTCGAACTCGAACAACTGCAGAAACATCTGGATCAGTTAGTTAAAGTAAACTCATTTCGAAAACCATATAATGTTTCCAGAATAGAGAAAGAAACAATACCTCCGTATAATCTTGATGGATTCATCAAAACTCGTTTAGTGCACTGGAATCTTGATGTGTTATTCGAGGAGGAAAGAATACAATGATATGGAGATGAGGAAACACATACCACACAATATTTAAAGTATAAAGACCTGCCTAATGCTAGCGAATGCGCTACCTTGTGGCATCCTGTGGGAATGACACTAGAAAATGCCACAAAAGAGTGGAACGAAACTCTTATCGTTATCGAGATGTATGGAGTTGTTACTTACGATAACGAAGGTAGCGTTCCGGTTGGAGAACTTGGAACTACGCGGATGATACATATACGAGGACTCGCTGGTTCTACCCACGTATTTACTCGAGCGTGTTCCGACGTTATTGATTATTCTTTTGAAACTCTTACTGATACACAAAAGAAACTCCGACATGGACAATTTGAACTCGCGCAGCGTTACGTCACCGACACCGAGCACAAACCGGCCATGGGTATCGATGGATCGATGTTACCCCAACCCGTGCTCGAGATGTTGTTTAACGAAGGAATCCTTAAAATCGGCTCAGCTGTTTATGGAGACCTACAGAACGACTTTCGGAATATGGAGAACATTCCATACCCCTTCGTTGATACTCAGCTGATTGCTCCTTGGGCAGAAGGCCAAGGTTTCTTCCGCAGTATGTATGCCAATACACCCAGCGGAATTACTAAAGTACAACGAACCTCCATCGGACATCTTGCCTTTCAAGAATACGGATGGAATTTCAAGGTTGGAAATCCTATAAATTACCAACAAGTATACGGAGATCATTATTCTCGTTTATACTTTGATGGACCATTGACCGCACCTGGCGCCGTGTATAGCTTTATGAGTGTTCCACTTCGTCCCTCCTTAGCTATATACACGATCTTTGAAAACGCAGCACTTGCCGGTTGGCTAGCCGATGTGTGCAGTCGTACCATACGCGCCCATCCCTTAATACTCGGAACCAAACTCGCCAAGTTAGATGAACACAATAAATTCATCCGCTTCGAATGTTTCAGGCGCTTTCTGACTCCGTTTCGTAACGTTGATAGTCAGTTCAAGGACCGCGCTCTGACCAAACTCAGCCTGAGAGACTCAGCGGCGGAGAAGCTAAACAGCGCAGGATTTGCCCTTTTTCAGGACATTTGTATACAGAACTTACATTCATCTGTTATACAAAGACCCCGAATACCCACGGGTTATTCTGTCGTCGAAGTTCAGACAGTGGGTCCGCTTGCGGAGACAGCCGCACCTACCTCAGCTATGCAATTGGAAGACGAACCAATATGCTTAGAAGCTGAAACGATTCAGCCTACAGCGCCCCGGAGCAGCGATAACGACTACGTCTTAGAGTGGTATCAAGGTCCACAATGTCTCACCGCATACGATTATCGACACGCTAACTATGTTTCTCGAAAACGTTGTCGATTATGCGCATCGAGAGACCATTTCACCCCTATGGACTCAGACGTACCCTGCTCCTATTTCCACGAACAACCAATGATGGAGATATATTGTGCGTATTGCAGACTTAATAACTCTCATATTTTTGCAGTCTGCCCCCAATTTATGACTCAATGCCACCACTGTCAACTTAAAGGACATGCCAGTTATAATTGCCCCTTTAATCCCGATTTAGAGAGCGTAGATGAAATGATTACCCTGCGCTACATCCGAGCTTGGGAAGCGAACGCGGATTTACATTGTGAGTCCCGTCATCGATACTACCCTGGACGCTCTTACGAGGGAGTTTACGCGTTCCATCCTTATTTATTAGCGTCTGTGGAACAAAAAACACGCATACCGAGTTACGAGCTAATGAAGCGTGTTGGTGAGTGTATTTCCACTAAATTTGTTCGAAGATACCTTAGGAACGTCAATCCTAACGATATTACTTCATACCATTTGATCCATTATATCCGTCAAGACCCTGAGTATGGCGATTTATTTATCAACTCGCACCCTGAGTTACAGGAAGTATCTCGACGGCCCTACGAATATCGAGCCCGAGAACGCGAGCTGGAAAGAACTATTAAACCAAGGAAGTTTCTCACCACTCACGGTCCACCTACCGCCGTTGTCCAGACGACCCGTCAAGGACCAGTAGGAGCTGCTGTCCTAAGACGCGCCTTAAAGGCCGTTAGACCTCGCTCCGCTGAAGTTGATATCGATCAACCAGGTACCTCGACCGGCGGATACACCGATCGCAATCCGAAACCTTCTGATGCAATTGTATTGCACCCTTCACCCAGGAGTTACAGCCCTCCTAGTAAAGTGGCTCGCCCCAAAGAGAAAAGGACTCTTGCTAGCCTCAAAAAACTGCGTAAACGCCGTCCGCGTAAGAAAGACTAACTGTTTAGAGTATTTTTATATTTTAGAAACTGTGATTTGTTATATTTTATAGACTTAAATCCCATTTTCTGGGAGCGGTGTAAAAGCTTTTGCGTAATTAACCGGTTATTCTCCCGTAAAGTACTCTGTAGTTGGTTTACCAGGCATAAAAAGGCCGTGTCCTTGCTGTACTGGTGTTTTAGAGGACATAAAAGTCATTTCTTCTGTATTTGTACTTTAGAGGACATAATCCGCAATCTCGTGACGCAATAAGCTAGATCCTCTTGAAAACAGTGTCGCTACCATGACGACGGCTAACAGCTGATATTGCCACGTCGACATTTCTTTGTTTCTTTGTTCTCTCGTTGTTCGGTCGACCAATCAGAGCGTTTTTTGTCTCTGTGTTGGAGTTGGATACAGAAACTCAGTAGTTCAGTGTTATGTTTTTGCCCAGAGCCTAAGAACATCGGCTTTTGGCACCTCCGTGTTTCAGTCTTTAGTTTAACATTAGTAGGCTTAATTATAGAACGTATATCTGTTATCGAATCATACCAAACTTATCTTACTCAACAAACCGAGTTATCATACCAAAACTCAGTTAACTCACTTAATAATCATTCATACCTTAACTTTACTGCTTTTACTGTCGGTTATTCATTATATTGGTTGATGAAATATTATATCGGAATACTGATCAATAGTCAGACACCCCACCTTCTTGATATACTAAAGGTTAGAGAGACCGGTTACAGATAAACGATTGCGACCTATGTTAAGTGGTTTGAAGTGAATCTAATGCTATTTCATAGGCCCGACATAAATTGTATGTTGCTCTCTTTATACGTGACTAAATTTAGTGAAGGTCGTCAGATTAGTGTGCAGTATTGTGCAGCATTGTGTATGATTGTAACTGATAACAAAGCATCTCCTAAAGAATGCGCCATATACGTGAATCTATAGCCTTTTCGTTGT
Source organism: Nemertoderma westbladi (assembly GCA_032718475.1). Classification (NCBI taxonomy): domain Eukaryota; kingdom Metazoa; phylum Xenacoelomorpha; order Nemertodermatida; family Nemertodermatidae; genus Nemertoderma; species Nemertoderma westbladi. Next base: position 24,005 of record JAUCBJ010002025.1, on the reverse strand, counting down.
GTCTAGTTTAAGTCATAACTCTGTTTACATATTTAGAGCGCCACGTCCTAAAGGAACTGTTAATATTTCCCGAAAGTGAATAATATTTGTCAGAGATTATATATAACGATCAGTCGAATAATACGGTAGGCTTACACCATCAATCATTAAGCTTCCGAATTCAGTCTCCCGGGTATATCCAGCGGGTGAATGATTGCGCATAGACTGGCTTCGGCTAATGTAGTGTATCAAATACTCGTCATAGGCTAAAGACTATATATCATCTAAAAGACATCCTAATTTGGCAGGTTAAACTGTCAAAGGTCTTAAAAGCGCAAACAGCTATGTTGTGAAAAATATGTCTTGAATGGACAGACAATTGGGGTTAATTTAAACTGGAAAATGGTGTGTGTCAAAATTGACTCACTTGGGGTAGTCAAAGTCTGGTCTTTTTAGTGTTAATTTGTTGAATTGATTTTGAATTGTTTGAGAAACGTCTAGGTGAACCTTAACCTAGCCTAATAATTAGTGGACAGTCTGACACGCTAATAAGTGGGTCAATCATCATTGATGTTATGGATCCAAACTTGGTACACATCTAGTCTATCAAAAGTTTAGCAACTCTACAAACAGAAAGACTTCTGTAGTTCATCTGTCAATCACTAGGTGGCGAATTGTAAGATACCTAGATAGAAGTACAGTAGCTATAATATTTATAGAACATAGATATAAAGTAAAAATATAATGGGGGAACGCACCGATCGCACGTATGTACAGAACATAATAATATATTTTATAACAAGAAAAGGATGTTACTATTAGGTAGAGTTCAGTTCATAATATAAATAAATAATATAAATTAATAAAAACTATACAAATGACTAAAATCAACATTGTTAATCAACGATTAAATGTAATAGTAATGGCATTAGGTGCATTAAGGGGAGGTGTCCACTTCGTATTGTCCTTAATGATTTAAAAGTTAAAATTTGTCAAATGGACAGCCGATTGCTTTTCACCTATGTTAATATATTATTCATACATCTACAGATGTCAGATGTCGCACACAATGAGAGCTACAGGCACCATTACATTACGAGAGTAGTTTAATTCACTAGGAAGCGAAGCCAGGAAATAAGAAGAAATAAATGGAAATAAATATATTTATTGTTTTGGTGAGAAACTAAACAGACTGTTGGTATTTGCGACCATATAACAGTGAGTGAGTGATTAAGACTGCACACCACCCAGTGAGAAAATGGGGAACAAAGTGATTTATGAATCACAGTTAAGTATGCAATATTATATCCAATATAATATTGCATACCAAGGAGAATGTAGCACAATATAATGCCAGCTTGGAGATAGATAACAATTTATCTCAGGGAGGAAGGCATAGGAGTAGAGGGAATAAGGAGTGGCGAAGGGAGAACCAACCAATGGTGGGACATTACATGTCCAATTAACGCGTATCTATTGGTAGATCAACATGTAGGTAGGAATGTATAATAAGCTTTCTAAGCAATGTGTATAAAACCGTTACCCAATATTGATTATGTTCAGTTGGCTATTAATTACTGTTGAAGTCTGACGGTTTTGACCATCGTCGCCAGTGCTATATACTGATTGTGCTGTATTTTACTGGTACTTATATATTTCAGCTATTATTAACAACGATAAGCTATAAACTCTTTATTATACACCAGCCTACGGCCTTTCAGCCTTTCCAGTCACTTAAATGTGGCAATGCTTACTCAACACGACACAAAACCATACCGGTCGGGATCCTGAGCCAACTCAGATCCCGTCATAGTCGAAACCTATGAGTTAACTGGGACATGAACAACTGTGACGCCGACGACACACCAACAGCGACGCCAACATGAGCGAACGAGAAACGCCCCAGAGTTCAGAGAAGGGTGGGAGTTTGCCGCGTACTCCCAGCGACAGGGACGCAACAATTCGGGAGGTGGCAATGAGGCAGTACCGACCCGCCACACTGGACTGAACGAGATGGGGAGACTAGGATGTTCAGGAGGAGGACGTGGCGATGAGGATATATAGCCATCCGAAGGGTCCTCAACGATGCCAAGAAGGGAGCAAAGTCAGATGAAGCCAAACTAAACCGCAGACTGGGTGAGTGCGATAAACACTTTCATTATTTAGCCCGATTTGGGCAGGGCGAGTTATCGAATGAGAGGGCGAGAGAGGTCGCCACAGAACTGTTTGAATTGTGGCGATCAGAGATAGCGCCATACAGTAGAGTATACATTGGACCCTATCTGATAGATCTGATAGATAGGCGAGGGATTAAGTTAGTGGGATGGGCAAGTTCGAATGACACCATCCAAGGTAAACCCGGATGGTGAAGAGAGAGAGCTGCGAGGGAAGCAGACGAGTGTAGAGAAAGGGCTGTGAGGGAAGCAGAAGAGTATAGAGAAAGGGTTGAGAGGGAAGTGAAAGAGCGTAAAGAACGAGAGGCGAGAGAAGTGAATGAGTGTAAAGAACGAGAGGTGAGAGAAGCTACTACTACTACTACTAGGATCGGCATGCTGCATTGCAGCTGCATTTTTAAGAATGCTGTGCCGGCTTGTCAACAAAATTGCACCGCCACAACTCCCTATCACCCATGACATTTGCTAGATCATCCGCATCTTTAAGGTCAGTGTCCTTTAAGATGCGTCTCAAGAAAGTCATGGGCTGTCCACCATGCTTATTCACTCCATGAGGCTGCCAAAGTACAAGATTATGCACTGGCTGGTCCTCACGGCGAAAGCAATGTCCTGCAAAGCGGAGGCGATTTTGTTCTAGTGTCAAGCTTGGGGGAACCAATGAGACACCTCCAATGTTATATAGTGTCTGGTTGGAGATGTGTGCATTGTACTTGGCACAATGTACCCGGCGTAGCATTCTTGTGAATGTGCCATCCAGAGATTTGGTGTCCTCTGCAGTTAGAGCCCAGCATGGACTCCCGTAGAGGAGTACTGGAACTACTGCTGCTCTAAATAATCGGACCTTAAGTTTCCGATTAATTCTAGGTGACTTCCAAATTCTGGAAAGCCTATTCAAGGCTGCCCATGCCTTTCCCTTACGTATTCGAAGGTCCTCACCTGACTTCCGGATCCATGATCCCAGGTAACAGAAGTCGTCCACATGCTCAAGCATACCATCCTTTGAGCTTATGCTCATCCGATCAGAGACTTGCTGAGGACTTTCAAAGTTAACTGTCAGAATTTTGGTCTTTCTGGAGTTAATAAAAAGACCAACACTAGAAGCAGCATGTTCTAATGAGCTGAGGAGCCGCTGGGCTCCCTCTAATGATTCTGAGAGTACTCCTAAGTCATCAGCAAAGTCTAGATCAGTTAGGTACTTGGCAGGATTTCCTCGACTTCTGGAGCCAGTAGGTGGAGTTATCATCACCCCATCATCATTATGATGATCTAAGGACATGCGTAGAACATAGTCAACCACAATAATGAACAAGAACGGTGCAAGTGTGTCTCCTTGGAGGACGCCCCATAACACTTCAAATGGTTCTGTGTCACCGTCAACAGTAGACACAAATGTTGTCGAACCATCGTATACTGATCTGATTGCTGCAATAATTTCATCAGGAATCCCATATAATGAAAGTATGCTGAACATACGTAAGCGAGAGACTGAATCAAAGGCCTTGAAGAAGTCAACAAAGATAACAGCCAGATGCCTGTCTTTCTTTTTTGATAACTCTTCAATTATCCTTCTAAGTGCCAAAATGGGCTCCATGGTCCCACGACCTTTACGGAACCCATTCTGATTTCCACGTAGCAGTCTCTCAATGGGATCCCTGATGCGATTTAATAGAATTCTATTGTATAGTTTTGCAGCAATCGAGATCAATGAGATTCCCCGAAAAGAACCATAGAGTGTTAGGTTGCCCTTCTTGGGAACTGGCACCAACTTATTTGTTTTCATTTCTTGTGGAACTCTTGATGTACGGTACATGTCTACTATGATGGGATAGATGAGCTTTAAACACTCAGGTATTTTAAAGACCTCAGGGGGAACACCATCTACTCCACTGGCACGATTGGTCTTAATGCTCTTTGCAGCAGCCTTCACTTCTGCAAAGGAGATATCGCCAATGGGAATATCTGGGAGTACAGACTCAGACACTTTTACTTCTATAAAGTTATCAGGCAATACCCTGTCATTATTGAGGAGCTTTTCAAAGTGGGCTTTCCCCCACTGCTGTTACTTTCCCCTCCCGGAGGTTTAACCTCTAACCTCCCTCTGTGTGCGGCCCTTTGGGGTTTGTCGTCCCCGTTTATTGGGGGTGACACGAGGTTGATTGGCAATCAACCTCGTGCTTCCCAATATTGCTTAAAGGTGCCGTTTTCCCAACTTTATGGGGTGGTTAGCGGAATTGAATCCGCTAACACTCCCCCCCATGCTGTCTTCCCGGTGAGAAGATAGCATCCACCTCAAGTGCGCTTCAATTCCGCTGGATCCCGATCTACTATCGGGTGTGGGGTGGAGTTATTTTTCTTGGAGCCGGCTATCCAGGCCGCTCCCAATGGGTATGATATTGCTACCCAGTCTTGGTGCAACTTCATCTATCAAGATTCATCTATCTCCAAGACATCTGGCATCCCGTGTCGGGCTGATTGTGGGTTTCTCTCACACAATTTTTGTTTCACCAACACTCTCACCACTCTAACTCGCTCTAACTGACTCTAAGCTCTCTTTCACCCTATCTCTCGGACCTCCCTGTCCCTCGCTTTGCCTCTTGCTTCTCCCCCCCCCACACTTGAATTGCACCCGCACTCTCTCCGCGCTATTACTCAACCCCTATCTCAACCCACTCACTCCTGACGAGTCTCACCCCCCCTCCTGTGCCGTCGCACTCAAGAAGTGTGAAGTCGTCCAATGTCTCGTCTTGTCATAGTCAATTGGTCCCCAGTCCCAGTAGCTAATTGGAAAAGGTTATATGACTATAGTACTTACTTTGATTATATTTGCTTATTTTGACTAAACTAATGATTATTACATACGTACATACTAATTGCACTTTTAATTAAATCTGCAGTTAGGAGTTCGTATTACTTCACATGTGGCGCCTTCCAGGCATCTCCACACCCAAGTTCTAGTTCGTTCCACCCGACTTTGGGAACCATTTCAACTCCTTCCCCCTGTCGTCCTCCTCCCTCGGTCGTTTCCTGGCTGCTGCCGCTCCCTTGGCATTATCTCCTTTCAGATTCCTGACCCTCGCTGTTACCTCTCTACTAATTCCCGTCGTCGACTCCTTGGGCGCTGGTGTTATCAGCTCCCGGTATCGCTTCGTGGGCGGCCCCTCCGAATGGCCCTGTTGATTCCCCCTAGTGGCGTCCCATAGGATCACTTTCATCGCCCGCGGCACATGCTCCGCCAAGAAATCTCTGAACTGTCCCCGGTTCTGTGGCGTCCACCTGTCCAAATACCTCTGCGTATTTATCACTCCGGCATACGACGCCGCCGTCGACACCTCCTGATAGGTAAACGGAAGTCTCCGTTTAATAATCTCCAGGTGGGCCTCCTGGTTGATATTAAAGAAGCCCCACCGGAACTCCTGGGCCTTCATGCGCTGTCGGGTCATGGCACCGATGTCGGCCCACTCCTCGAAGATCCTAAACTTCTCCTCGTCGTCCATCCAGTCGCACTGGCATCCGTAGTGCCCCTGGAAGTTGCACTTAGAACACCAGTTGTGCAACCGTGGACACGTCCCCATCCTGTGGCTCGACTCGCGGCAGTAGAGACAACTAGTCCCATTCTGGAATCGGTACAAACAGCTCCTTTCCTGGTGAGTCTGCCTCCCGCAGTAATCGCAGCCGAGTACCAATGTCTCCCGCCCCACGTCGTCTTTCGTCCCAAGCGATCTCCGCGGTCTGTGGAATCGCTGGTAAGCGAACTTTTGGACGTTAGCGTCCCTGTCCACGTCTATCTCCTCGCCCCTCCCGTTTCTAAATCTGAGTAGGACCTCGATCCCTTAGTTGTAGATATTGGGACCCTCTAACAGATAATCGTTTAGGCATTTGCCGTTGGTCTTAGCCGATGCGTCAACTACCATCCGCAGTTTACCTTTCTTCGGATCTAGAGCCACGTGAAGTGGTAGGTAATAGGTCCTGTCCGTGCTCGGTTCATCGACCAGTAACTCCACGGCCCATCCTTTCTCGACGTACTTTCTTATAGTCTTATGAATGTACTCATTCTTTTCGGGGCTTCGTCTTAGCGTTTGCTTCAACTTACGAAGCCTCGTGAGTACCATTCCTATGTTGTCGGGTAACGGTAGTTTTGGTTGTTTCCATGCCATCCCTATGGTGTACCGCCCCTTGTCGCATGTCATCGATTCCTTTACGCTTCGTAAAGCCTGTTTATCTTCTACCGAGGTTCCTACTCCGGTCTCTTTCAATCCCTCGAAATCCTGCCTAAGCAGTCTCCTGAGCTGCTCCTCCGCTCCCTCATCTCCCATCTCTCATAGTTCCCGCGAACATGCACCCTGATGTCTCCGACATCCTAAATGGTATCTTGGTTTTAATTGGGCCGCTCAGCGTCCACCCGAATGGTGTTAAAATCGCCACCAGATCGCACTGTCTGTCTTCGCCGAAGACCGTCTGCATTCTCTCGTGGGCCGTTGGGCAGTCCATTCCTACTATAATGGATACCTTCCTAACGCCCACTTCTGGTATCGAGAAGTCGATATTGTCCAGGAACCTATATTGTTCGACCTCGATGTTGGTTGGTCGCCTGGCGTTGATATTTATCGACTCTATCACCTGGATGGGGTCGATCGTCGCCCCATAATCGCATCCCGGTGCTATCGCTGCTATCCCGCACCGTCCAGTCCTCATCTCCAGGACCTCATCTTTGCTGGAGATGGTTGTTACCGCCATTCTACTTGGCCTCGTCTTCAATCCTATCGCCTCGGCCACCCAATTATCGACCAATGTGAAGGCTGCTCCACTGTCGACCAGCATCAGTGTGATTACTGATCGATCGCCTTCCCCGATTACCCTTACTGGTACTACCCCGAGTAGTACCGTTCCTCTCTTCTTCGTCCCTACAGTGATTGTCGCCATCGTCTGTCCTTTACTTTGACCCAACTTAATTGGTGTTTCCTTGCATTGGTTAGCTCTATGTCCACTCATCACACATCGCGAACAGATTTCGTTTCTCCTCGCGTATTCTATCTGATCTTCCCTGGGTAGTGCTTGCCAATATCTGCAGTTCATGGTCTGATGAAGTGCGTTCGTGTGTAATTGGCATTTATTCTTAGGGTTGTAGCCGTCCTTATATAGTGCGCTGCATATCGCACTTGCATTCGTACCGAAGTCCCTACTGTTCTTATTGTTTGGGTTCGGCCTACTGGGCGTGTTGGGGTTATGTTTATTTGTGTTATTATTTTTCCCCTGTCCGCTCCATGATGTGGTCTTACCCCCGGCTACATGTGGACTAGCAGTCCCCTGCGTCGCCGCGTATGGCAGCGATTGTCTGAGCTTTGGCAATGCGTTCGCCGCGTTGTGTTCTGGTTTCGGCCTGTGGTATTCGGTCTTTGGTCCCTTTCCCAGGCTATCCTTTACTACTAGGATCGGCATGCTGCATTGCAGCTGCATTTTTAAGAATGCTGTACCGGCTTGTCAACAAAATTGCACCGCCACAACTCCCTATCACCCATGACATTTGCTAGATGACGAATCTAAGGCCAGAGCACTTTAAGATGCGTCTCAAGAAAGTCATGGGCTGTCCACCATGCTTATTCACTCCATGAGGCTGCCAAAGTACAAGATTATGCACTGGCTGGTCCTCACAGCGAAAGCAATGTCCTGCAAAGCGGAGGCGATTTTGTTCTAGTGTCAAGCTTGGGGGAACCAATGAGACACCTCCAATGTTATATAGTGTCTGGTTGGAGATGTGTGCATTGTACTTGACACAATGAACCCGGCGTAGCATTCTTGTGAATGTGCCATCCAGAGATTTGGTGTCCTCAGCAGTTAGAGCCCAGCATGGACTCCCGTAGAGGAGTACTGGAACTACTGCTGCTCTAAATAATCGGACCTTAAGTTTCCGATTAATTCTCGGTGACTTCCAAATCCTGGAAAGCCTATTCAAGGCTGCCCATGCCTTTCCCTTACGTATTCGAAGGTCCTCACCTGACTTCCGGATCTATGATCCCAGGTAACAGAAGTCGTCCACATGCTCAAGCATACCATCCTTTGAGCTTATGCTCATCCAATCAGAGACTTGCTGAGGACTTTCAAAGTGAACTGTCAGAATTTTGGTCTTTCTGGAGTTAATAAAAAGACCAACACTAGAAGCAGCATGTTCTAATGAGCTGAGGAGCCGTTGGGCTCCCTCTAATGATTCTGAGAGTACTCCTAAGTCATCAGCAAAGTCTAGATCAGTTAGGTACTTGGCAGGATTTCCTCGACTTCTGGAGCCAGTAGGTGGAGTTATCATCACCCCATCATCATTATGATGATCTAAGGACATGCGTAGAACATAGTCAACCACAATAATGAACAAGAATGGTGCAAGTGTGTCTCCTTGGAGGACGCCCCATAACACTTCAAATGGTTCTGTGTCACCGTCAACAGTAGACACAAATGTTGTCGAATCATCATATACTGATCTGATTGCTGCAATAATTTCATCAGGAATCCCATATAATGAAAGTATGCTGAACATACGTGAGCGAGAGACTGAATCAAAGGCCTTGAAGAAGTCAACAAAGATAACAGCCAGATGCCTGTCTTTCTTTTTTGATAACTCTTCAATTATCCTTCTAAGTGCCAAAATGGGCTCCATGGTCCCACGACCTTTACGGAACCCATTCTAATTTCCACGGAGCAGTCTCTCAATGGGATCCCTGATGCGATTTAATAGAATCCTATTGTATAGCTTTGCAGCAATCGAGATCAATGAGATTCCCTGAAAAGAACCATAGAGTGTTAGGTTGCCCTTCTTGGGAACTGGCACCAACTTATTTGTTTTCATTTCTTGTGGGACTCTTGTTGTTCGGTACATGTCTACTATGATGGGATAGATGAGCTTTAAACACTCAGGTATTTTAAAGACCTCAGGGGGAACACCATATACTCCACTGGCACGATTGGTCTTAATGCTCTTTGCAGCAGCCTTCACTTCTGCAAAGGAGATATCGCCAATGGGAATATCTGGGAGTACAGACTCAGACACTTTTACTTCTATAAAGTTATCAGGCAATACCGTGTCATTATTGAGGAGCTTTTCAAAGTGGGCTTTCCAACCATTGAGGCGATCGGCTGGTGATTCAGCCTTAACCTTGGTGGTTGGTTGGCTTTTCCGCCCAGTAAGCAGATTGATCGATTTCCATGCCTGGGATGATTGCCTGCTGTCGTCAGCATCATTGATGGCATCAACCTGTTGGTTTATTAGCTCCTGCAGATTAGCAGAGTACTGCCTGTTCATGGACCTAGATGCAGCCTTAACTGCATTCTTGGCCGCTGTAGTTTGTTTGAGTCGGGACTCTTTCTGCGCCTTATGAAGGTCATTTCGGCACTTCTGAATTTTGTTGTCAGTCCAGGGGGCCCTTTTCCTGTTTCGAGGGTATGCAGGAACTGTTTCTGCAGCTGCTATCTTAACTGCTTCTGTAAAGGCAGTATAGCCCTCACAGTGATCTGCCGCCTCAGAGGCAAGAGCCTCATACCTGTTGCTCAGCTATCGTGTGAAGCTGGATCTCACACTTGGCTGTTGCAACAGAGAGGACCAGTCATGCCGCGGCAAGGCAGATTTCGTTGTTCTGCTAGCACGCAGACTAAGTCTTACCTTGGCCACAATAAGGCGGTGATCACTGGAGAAGGGTCGAAGTGTAAATGCATTACAGTCTTGTATAGAGCTCCTGTATTTCCTACGAAACAGAATATGGTCTATCTGGGACTTGTGACCACTGGGTCCACTATGAGTCCATAGCTTTCCAGTTCGCTTTTTGAACTGGGTTCCAGCCGAAAACAATCCATTTCCAGAGATAAAATCATGAAGATGGACAGAATTTCGGTTAACACTATTGCTATAGACCCAGGGCGATGTAGGTGATTGATGCAGACTTGCATTAAAGTCTCCCAGGAATGTTAAGAATGCATGATGATCCACTCCATCAGTAGCTGCTTGTAGATTGTGGTAGAAATTTTCCACCTCCTCTACAGGGGCAACACTAGTTGGAGAGTAGCACACAATCAGAACCACCTTAGAAAACTTCTTAGCCAGTCTTCCAGAACATGAGAAGTGGCAATGGATGATGCGGTTAGAGATTTGGTCTATTTTGTCCAATGCTGCATGTGCAGTTGGATTCATCAATAGACCAATTCCACCATTGCCACTATCATCTGCTGACGCGAGGGCGAGTCGCCAACCGCCCCCCATGTCCTTAATCAGAACCTCATCAGTCTGTCCAGTCTGTGCAGTCTCGCTATAGACTGGGTATGTTATTAGTTCGGCTTCATAGTTCAAGAAGCTCAACATTTCTTCTAGGCCCGGTTCCGCACCCTTCCTTTCTCGAGTGGAGAAAGCGATTTTCCTCCACTTATTGCGCAGCCAAATCGGTAGTGCCTGCGCTATCGTGGTGATGTTATTAGATGCGTTGAGTTCGTATGGCGCATCTAGCGTCTTTAACCCGATTAGCGCTTTCTCAACTTTGTTCGCAAACGTCTTTATGCTAACGGGATTATCCTGTAGGCCACCCGATGTTATACCTCTCAGGGTTTGCCGGATGATCTTGGCCGGGTGCCCGTACTTCCTGTCTAGCGTCCGCCATGCTGTCGTGAAGCCACCCTCGATGCCCCGGTACTGCCTCACGATATCGTATGCTGGGCCTCCTGTATACACTTGTAGATATTTTAGGCACTCCGCCTGCGTCAGGTTTTTTGTCAGTATTTCATTGCTATACATGCGCCGAAACTGCAGGTATTCTTCCGGCCTACTTCAATCGAATTTAAATGGTTCTACGGGTGGTAACTCGATCCTGGTTTTTAATGCATCGATTAATGTAGCCATTCCCATCGCTTGTGCTTCCAATGGGTTCGATGGATGTTGTATAGATTCTTCTGTTGGGTGTGGTCCGCCCGTCCTATCTGCTGTTTTTCTTTGCGTCGGATATATCATAGGGGGTAGCGGCCCCCTCCATATTTCGGTGTCGCATGATCTGTTTTCGTCCAGGGGGTTCGATGTTCTTGTTCCTATTGGAGTATATTGTTGATATTGCGATGGGGGAATGTCACCCTGTCCCCCCCCCCCCCCCACCGGTATGTTTGATACTGATACTGGGGTTGATGTTAATATATTGGGGCCCATGCACCTATCCGCAATAACGCTCCCCTCCCCTGGATATATGTTATGTCCTTGCATGCTGTAGTCATACTGCTGTGCTGGTACCGGTATAGGCCTATCCACTTCTGGCCTACCTACCGGTATATACTCCGCGACTTCCGGGTTCAATCCCGTCGTCCGCACTGCCCTATCGCCTATATTATCTCTCCCAGTATGGCCTATGGTATGTGCAGTAAGGCCTACAGTATGTCCTGCATTCTGTATGTGTCGCTCGCGATCGAAGTTTAACCTTCTCGAATAATCCTCCCCGCAGCTACCGTAGTCTCGATCGGCAGGTATATCCCGTCGGGAAGTTTCTCTTCGATCCCCTCTACTGTTCTCTTCCTCGTACCGGTACACCCTGTACCCTTCTCTCGGCATGTAATACGCCTCGTCACGTCGCGTCTTTTCGGGACGACGGCAATCTCCCAGAGTTCGACCCCACCGACTCTCCGTCTCCATCTCTACTACCGACGGCTCGCTATCCGTCCTTGCTCTTTTGTCATTCGCAACGACACCTCTTCTACTCTCTTGCCTTCTTCTCTCTGCAGTGCAGTATCCCCGCTCGTGAGATCTCTCGTCGACCTCCCGGTTAAACTCCACTGTTCTTCTTCCCTCTTCTGACTGGGCTCGACGTCTCGTCGCTCGCCCTCTCGCGACGTTAACCTCTCTCTCTCTACTCGGCCACACGCCGCTGGGGATAATCGCAATCCCCCTAATATTCTCCATTGTCGGGTGCTGCGGTTCACCTAATTCGCCCCGCGCATTATCCGCCTACGCTCATAGGGCACTCTCTCCCCCCCCCCCCTCTCGCCACTAATCTCTCGTTGTGGGGCTCCTATAGCCCCCCCCCCCCCCCCCCCGCTCGCCACCTATCACTTCACTATCTCTCACTTCAATTCTACACCCCTCTCTAGTCGACGCACTAACTCTACTGCGGCTGGGTCTATTCACCCCCGCCTCACCCTCTATCACTGTGTTGCCTGGTAGGCTCTCGTCGGGTTGACTCAACCCCGCTACTCCCTGCGCACTAACTATGTGGCCTACCAGGCCCCCGTCGGGGTCTCTCACCCCTGCCACCTCCTGCCTACTGATTACGTGGCCTACCAGGCTCTCATTGGGGTTTCTCACCCCCATTACTCCCTGCCTACTGACTACGTGGCCTACCAGGCTCTCATTTGCTGGGCCACCCGCGTCCGCCACGTTTATATTAATAGCACCATTATTAACATTATCTTCTAAATTAATTAAATTATTAGAATTATTTGAATTTGAAACGGGAATACTTTGTTCGTTTGAATTAAGATTGTTTGAATTATTTTGCGTAATTATATTATTTGAATTAATTTGTATATTCGGGTTTAGATTATTATTTAAATTATTTGGATTATTTTGTAAATTCGAATCTACATTATTTGAATTATTTCCTACATTTATATTAAAATCGTTCAGGTTTAAATTACTACTATCGGGCAAAATATTATTTCCTGCAATGAAAGTTTGGTTAGGATTATCCACTACGGTACTATTAATATTAACGTTCTCTACTGTATTATTATTATTACCCCCCCCCCCCCCCCGTCCGTACGGTCACACCAGTCTTGGGTCTGTCGTCCGGTCCCTGTAAGTGGGGTATTAATAAATGTTTCCATAACTTCTGGCTCCTCGTAAACACTACCCGAGCCAGCCTCCCTCTCTGACAGTCCCATCTGCGCCAGTTCCAGTCGGCGCTTCTGTTTGGCCTGATATTGCATAAGCCCCCTTAGCCGGGCATGCATATCATCCCGCACGCGTTTTCCCGCTCTCTCCCTCTCTCTATCCTCTCGTAAACTCTGCTTGGCCAATTCCGCCTCTCTCGCAATCCTCTCAAGTCGTCTCGCCTCACGCTCTTTATGTCTACTCTCCTCCCTTGCCTCACGCTCTTCACGCTCACTCTCCTCCCTTGCCTCACGCTCTTTACGCTCACTCTCCTCCCTTGCCTCACGCTCTTTATGCTCACTCTCCTCCCTTGCCTCACGCTCTGCACGCTTACTCTCCTCCCTTGCCTCGCGCTCCTTTACGTTCACTCGCCGCTCTCGCCCTTTTCGCCTCTCTCGCCGCTTCATGCTCTTTATGTTCACTCGCCTCTTTCGCCTCTCGCTCTTCTCGCTCCTTTTCTTCCCTCATTTCTATCTCCTCACACTCCCTAAAGTTTCTTGCGACCCTCTCGGCCCTCTCTTTATTCTCTCTGGCCAGTTCTCTCTCCCTTTCCAATAATGCAGTTCCCTCCTCCAACTGCATCTCTAACTCCTTTTGATCTAACGCCACCAGATCGAGCTGACACGCCAGATCTATTTCTAGCACCCGTCTTACTTTTGCGGAAGATGTAGCAGACTTATCGGTCACGACGTACTCCCGCCGCCTTCCCGTCCTACTAACTTTCCCCCGCTTTCTGGAGTTCTCACCGACCAACAAGACCGAATCCTCGGGGTTAACCTCGGATTCGCGCTCGTGCAGTCCCACCCAACCCACTAACTTAATTCCCCTGGCATCCACTAAGTATGGCCCTATGTACACTACACCAGGCTCCATACCCCTAGACTGCCACAACTCGAACAGTTCGGTGGCGACCCCTCTCGCTCTTTCACCCGCCAACTCTCCTTGCCCAAAGCGAACTAGATAGTTAAAATGTTTGTTTGACTCACCTAGTCGCTGATCTAGTTTCACCTGGTCTAGTTTTGCTCCCTCTTTAGCTTCCTTCATCTGCTTCCTCGTCGCATTGTAGGCCCGTCGGAGCTGGTCGCTAACTCCGACATCCTCGTCGCTGACGTCCCCTCTTTCTCTCCATGTTCGGCGTCGTACCGGCGGCCCCACCGTCGCCGTTCCGGTGGGCCGTCCGTCGCCCTCGGCCTGTGGCTGGCCGGCGACATCGGTACGTCATGCGCCCTCGTGCGTCGACTCTTCCTCCCTCTCTGGTAGACGGCCGCCCTCCGCCTGGGCTATCGGGTCGTTCGTGGTCTACGATCCCAGCGTTGTGGGTCGATACCGTCGCGTCGCAGCCTCGCGGATCGTTTCGTTCGTCTGGATCTTGGGGTTCGCTCATCTTTATCTGTCTGAGTGGTGGCTGGCAGTCACAGTTCTTTAGGTCAGCTGGTAACTTTACACTTGGCCAGCACTGGGTCACTCTGTACTAGGCCAGTCGGTAACTTTACACTGTGACGGGATCGGAGGATCCCGACCGAGATTGAGTTTATTTACGCGTCAAAAAGCCGCACCGTTTGATGGAAAAGGATGTAGTAACCTCCCTCTGTGTGCGGCCCTTTGGGGTTTGTTGTCCCCGTTTATTGGGGGTGACACGAGGTTGATTGGCAATCAACCAATCTCATGAATGTAGATATAACGCCGGGAGTGAACGACACAATGGGGGCGAGAGGGATAAGCGAGAAAACGTTGCTACAGGTAACAAGAGGTTTCGAGATAGGATGGACAGCATATAACCATCAATAGTTGAATGGAGGGAGAGAACCGGTGGGGTTGTACTTTGGAAGATTGCCGTCGCCCCGAAGGAATACAGCCTGGCAATGTATATTATACACCGGGAGAGGGGTATAGAATATACCGAGATAAGAAGAAGGGATCGAAGGGAAACTTCCCGTCAGAATGTAACTGCCGATCGACGATATGGTAGTCGCGGGGATGAGTTCTCAGAATATTCGATAAGATTAAACTTCGGTCCGGAAGAACCACATTCAGACTGCAGGACATACTGTAGGCCGTACTGAACATGCTATAGCCCATGCTGGGAGAGATAGTGTAGGGGATAGGGTAGCGCAAATGCCGGTATTAGATCCGGAAGTTGCGGCTTACATACCGTTGAGTAGGCCAAAACCTGCTACACCTATATAGGTACCCGCATACCAGTATGACTATAAAACCGGAGGAATATCTGCAGTTCCGGAGGATGTATGGTAATGAAATACTTACGAAAAATATGACACAGACGGAGTGCCTTAAGTATTTACAAGTTTATACAGGGGGGCCAGCATATGATATTGTAAGGCAATACCAGGGTATCAAAGGAGGTTTTACAGCAGTGTGGAGAGCCCTGGATAGGGAATTTGGCCTTCCGGCGAAGATCATCCAACAAACCTTAAGGGGAACATCAGGCGGACTCGCGGATAACCCTGTCAGTATCAAAGCCTTTGCCACCAGAATAGAGAAGGCATTGATAGTTTTAAAGATGCTAGAGTCACCGTACGAACTTAGTGCTTGAAACAACATCACAAAAATATTGCAGGCACTACCGATATGGTTAAGGAATAAAAGGAGAAAGATCGCTTTCTCCACTCGAGAAAAGAAGAAAGAGTTGGAGTTGGAGAGAAAGAGTTGGAAGAAATGTCGAACTTCCTTAACTATGAGGCAAAATTGATCACGGATCCAGTATACAGCGCTACAGCGCTACTACAGCGATACATTAAAAATGTAGCTGCAATGCAGCATGCCGATCCTAGTAGTAGACTAGCTTATATTGGGAGGTTTGGACTATGCCACAGATATGCGGTAGGAGGACATAGGAAGGATAGGTGGCGAGAACATCCGCCAAAGTACGCTGAAACAGGAGGCCAGACCATGGCAACATTGGAGGTGTCTCATTGGTTCCCCCAAGCTTGACACTAGAACAAAATCGCCTCCGCTTTGCAGGACATTGCTTTCGCCGTGAGGACCAGCCAGTGCATAATCTTGTACTTTGGCAGCCTCATGGAGTGAATAAGCATGGTGGACAGCCCATGACTTTCTTGAGACGCATCTTAAAGGACACTGGCCTTAAAGATGCAGATGATCTAGCAAATGTCATGGGTGATAGGGAGTTGTGGCAGTGCAATTTTGATGACAAGCCGGCACAGCATTCTTAAAAATGTAGCTGCAATGCAGCATGCCGATCCTAGTAGTAGTATGGCAACAAGCACTGCAGATTTTAGGAGGAGAGGAACAGTACTGCTTGGGGTCGTACCAGTAAGGATGATAGGAGAGAAGGGGTGGTCGATAACAACAATAATGTTGATCGACAGTGGGGCAGCATTTACGCTAACCCAAGACCAAGCCGAGTAAAATGGCGGTGACCACAATATCGACCAAAGTCGAGGTCATGCCAATGAGGACAGGAAGGTGTCAGATAGGAGCCATAACACCAGGATGCAACTATGGAGCTACCATAGAGCCCATTCAGATCATGGAGTCGATTAACATCAATGCCAGGCGACCAACTAACATCGAAACCGAACAATACTGGTACCTGGACTGTATCGATTTCTCGACGCCTGAACTCGATGTCCCAAAGATTTCTCTTATTGTTGGCATGGACTGCCTGACAGTCCATGAGAGACAAAAAACCATCTTTGGCGATGATAGGGAGTGAGACCCGGTGGCTAACCTAACGCCATTCGGATGGACACTCCGTGGCCCAATACACCATAGGCATGGTGTGGAAAGAACCAAAATTGCCCCCGCCGAACAATATGCGGATGGTCGAGATAAGACTCCAGAAATTAAAGCAAACGCTTAAACAGAGTCTGGAGAAAAACGACGAGATACACAAAACATTGAAGAAGTATGTAGATCGGGGGTAGGCCATGGAACTACCAGTAGACCAACCAGACACCGATATAATGTATTATCAGCCACTTCATATGGTCCTGGATCCCAAGAAGGGCAACCTAAGAATGGTAGTAGATGCTTCCACTCAGACAAATGGGAAGTGTCTCAACGACTATCTGTTAGAGGGCCCCATATATACAACTCAGGAATTGAAGTCTTGTTGCGATTCAGGAGTGGGAAACATGCCTTCACATGTGATATTGAAGGGATATTTAACCAAGTCCAAGTAACAGAAGAGGATAGTGATAGTCAGCGCTTCCTATGGTATGATGGTGATAACGAACATCAATCATACCGATGTCAAGATGGTCATCCAGAACATGGGGGCGAAATCGTCTTCGATCAGCACAACCACGGTGGTGAGAGACACGGTCAAGGGTAAGGAAACAGAGTATAGTAAGGAGGCGATCGATATGATTCGATATGGATTCTACATAGATAATTGGATGGGTTCAGGGAACTCCGTTGGGGATCGTCGAGATGGGCCGCGAAGTTCGCGACTTCCTGAGGAAATCAGGATTCAACTTGATGAAGTTCCAGTCGAATTCCAAAGAATTCGTGGAAGCCATAGAGGACAAACAGCCGGAAGTGAAATTGGATAAACCAATGACCGTGAAAGAGCAAATTATGGTGGATAAAAGAGTAGAATCACAGCAGAAACCTCTGGGGATTGTGTGGAATCGAGAGAAGGACGAGTTGCAATACCAGCTAAGTCAGGAGGGTGCAGGGAACGATACGAAGAGGGGCTATGTGTTGTACATAGCGAGGATCTACAATCCGCTAGGGCTAGCATCCCCTTTACTAGTTACAGGGAAACAAATACTTAAGAAGGTTTACAAGCTCAAGGATGATTGGGATGCGGAGGTTCCAATAGAGATAAGTAAACAATGGGAGAAATAGACGGGGAGCTTGGAAGATATGGGAACTTATAGTATACCACGGGTATACTTCCCGGATGGAGACATGACTGAGTTAGAATTACATATATTCTCCAATGCATCCCTGGAAGCATATGGTGCAGCGCTTTATTTAGTGCAGCGAAAGGAGACTCATAATCCCAGACTAGCGTTTAGCAAAGCGAGGTCAAACACCACCAGATTCAGCATGAGTATCAAAACTAGAACTAACGGCTGTGAGATTGGGATCGAGAGCAACAGCATATTTGGTGGATACGATACCAAGTATAGTGGAGACACACTATTGGACGGATTCCTTGGTCATACTAGGGTGGCTGCATAATGAGAATGGGACCATATGCACTAACGCCGGGTCAATGGGACCAATGATAGTACATAATACGTACTATTTTTTAGGATTAGAAGGGTATATAGTACCACATTTAGGATTAGAAGGGAACATAGTACCACATTTAGGATTGTATGAGTACGCAATTACATACGATGCCGGGTTAATGGGACCATAAGTACTAATGCACCACCCCATAGATAGAGTGTACTGTGGGAGGCTGGATCAACGGGATCAGTCAAATGGGTGTTGATGTTGCGGATGGAAGCTGGAGACTGGGGTAACACATGGCCTAGAGTAATGTGAATAAGGAAGAAAGCAGTAGGCCATCTCAGATTTTAACACTGATTAAGGTAGAATTAGTTATCTCTTACCTTATTGAGCATTACCAAGGCGCCATCAGTTTGGTGAGAGACTGGGATGGAATGGGAAATGGGTAACAAAAGTAATGATTAGTGGGACGCCATTGGTGGATAAAGCGATTGGCAGGCTGCTCCACTATGTCATAGAGAGGGTGGAATATTCAAAGGAGCACATCGAGAGTCGTGTAAAAGCCTTTGCTGAATTGCCCCGTTATTTTTATTATCTTTTACATTAAAATACTCTGTAGTTGATTTAATAAGTGTAAGAGACCGTATTATTGCTGTATCGGTGTTTTTAGAGGATCTAAGACCTATTTCCTCCGTATGTGTACTGTGAAAGGCATATTTTGTGGTTCTATGGCAATTCGTGACGCAAAGGGGTGATAGCTACTCTTGAACAGTAGTTACTATGACTACGGTTAACAGCTGACATTCATACGTGTTGATTTCCTTTGTTCTACGGCGTCTCTCAGTTCAGTCAGCCAATGAGAGCGTTTTTGTGGCTCCTTGTACAGAAAATTTCCGAGAAATGACGCAATGCCTATGTGCAGTGTTTACATTCAGTCTTGAGCCAAAGAAAGAACGGCTTGAAAGTATTTTGTGCTGTACTGCTTTTTAGTCGTACACTAGTAGGTTTAATTATAAAGGGCATATATCCTTTAACGCATCTAATGACTACTGATAACTTATCATACATCCTGACTGCTGAAACATTGCAAACTCATAACAATCAGTGTTCAGTTGTTGTGTTATACTGCTATTTACTGTCATTTCTTCATAATATGGTTGATGAATTATTATATTTGGAATAACGATAAATCACCCCGAAACCCAATATTCTTGATATACCGAAGGTAAGAGAGAAAGGTTACCAATAACGATTGTGACTTATGTTAAAGTGGTTTGAAGTGAATCCAATGTTATTTGATAGACCCTACATGAGTCAGCCTGTGTTCCTTTTATATGTGACTAAAATCAGTGAAGATTGGCAGATTAGTGTGCAGTATTGTGCAGCATTGTGTATGAGTGAGTCTGTTAAAGAAGCAATTCCTAAAGAATGCGCCATATATGTGAATTATAATTAAGCCATATCGTTGTGAGTAGTTTAAGTCATAACTCTGTTTATATAGATAAAGCGCCACGTCCTAAAGGAACTGTTAATATTACCGAAGGTGAATAATATTGTCAGAGATTATATAATACTGTCAGTCGAATAATACATTAGGCTTACATAGCAATAAAAATTAAACCGTCGAACCCAATCTCCCGGGAATATCCAGCGGGTGAATGGTCGCGCACGGATTGGTTTCGACTAGTGTAGTGAATCAAATACTTGTCATAGACTAAAAGCAGATTTAATATCTAGAAGACATCTCTAATTTGGTGGGTTAAACTGCCAAAGGTCTGAAAGCGCGAACATTAAAGGATATAGCTTCTTTATTGCAGTAAGCAATAAAGTCGAAAGTACCGGTCGACCGGTAACCAGTAGGCCTGACTGCCTGATCATCCGGACCGGTACCTACAGCAGTATTATTCGATTTTGATTGTTATATACCAGTAGGCCTTAATAATTAATCAGGGACTGCAGCCCTGGTTTTTATTGAGATTTTTACTTATTTCTGTCAAGTTTTATTTGTTTGTAGGCCAGTATTGAACAGAAGGCGTGTAAACCTGATCAGATTGTACAGACAATTTGTAGGCTGAGCTGTTGTCTGATTGCTGTTAAGTCTGAACGGATTGCAGTGTGTGTAGAGCACTTGTCCGATTAAGTACGGTTAGGAAGTAGGGGCAGCCAACGCTGTAAGGTAATCCCCCAACTAAAGAATAAGTCGCACTACTGGGTTAGAGCGCATACTCCCTAATCATTTCGGAGTCTGCATGTCCTGTGGTTCATTTAGGCTTGAGAGTGGTCTGCCATCGTTTAGTCTGTACTTTGTTTGTGTAAGTCTGTACGGGTAGCGTATAATTTTATTTAGATAATTTGTAGGCTGGATAGTTGTCTGGCTGTTATTAGGTCTGAACGGATTGCCGCGTGTGTAGATCATCTGTCCGATTAAGTACGGTTAGGAAGTAGGGGCAGCAACGCTGTAAGGTAAACCCCCAACTAAAGAATAAGTCGCACTACTGGGTTAGAGCGCATACTCCCTAATCATTTCGGAGTCTGCATATACCGTAGTTTGTTTAGGCTTGATAGTAGTCTGTCAGTGTTCGGTCTGTATTTTGTTTGAGTAGTTTGTACGCGTAGCGTAATATTTATTATTCAGAGTTTATGCGATTATTCGCAACATTCAAGTCCCCAAGTTTGTTCCTACAGTAATTGTGTTTGTTATACATACCGCTATAGTTAAATTAACCCCGGTACTACACGGGCTGCTCGGCGTAGGTAAAGACTGGTGATTTTGTGCATCGGTCACTCCAGCAGATGCCGTGGTTCTTTTAGCTGTTCAAGTATATTTAACTACTGATTATCTGTTGTACAAGTACTCGTACCTAATTTAGGGTTTAGTGTACAGTGCTTTCCGAAGTAATTATTGTAGGCATTATATCTGTGTTGTAAAGTGGTTGATAGGCACATTCGATTAGCTCTATTAACTTCTAGGTAGGAACACTCCGTGATACATAACGTAGAACCTATAGCGATACGGCTATAGGTCGTCAGGCGGTGGTATTTTCCTATCTAGACAACGCAGTGTATTTACTACTACTTATTATTTCAAATACCGTAGTACCCTGTCCGCTGTAATAATCAGTTTTCTAACCCTTTGTTAGGCTGGTTTGTAGACTTCTTGTAAAATTACCCTAAAAATTCGTATTTGTGTTTTGTAAAATTTTGTGTTTATTTAGAGATTGTAATCTCAACCCAAATTGTACGTAATTTGTAGTATTAAGTAACTTAGGTAAATTAGTATTATTTGTTTTAGTGTCCTGTACGTAACACTTCACTGAAAGCGCACCGCTTTGTGTAGTGATTACTCCCCAGAAATAATAACATTTATTTCAAACATTGACAAAACCCATTAAAACGGGTATATATATATTATAAATCAAATCTAACGATTTATAAATCGTAGGCCTACCATACAACCATTAGGCCTCAATATAAGTTGGATTACTGCTCAAATAACGGTAATAAAGTAAGTAACGTAACCAAGTAACCTAAAGTAACAGAAATTCAATTATTTGAAATAATTGATATACCGGTATTTACGATAGGCCTATTATCTTTATTTCTATAAATCTAGGCTGGAATTATACCGGTACTTGTAATTAATTCTATTTCAGAATTATATATCCTACAAACTGTAAGCTGTATACCGGTATTCCGATAGGCCTATTATATATTTATATACATTTGTGCTAAAATTATACCGGTATTCTGTGATAAACCTAGTCTGTAATAATACTTATATAGTTATATATACTATAAGTATACCGGTATTCTAATATATTATATATATCACGCTACACTGAGTAGCAGTACCGGTAATTAATTACTAGGCTAACAGGTAATACTGAGTTACTAGACTTACTCAGACTGTAATACAGCAGTAGACATTCAACGGTATACATAGTCATGTCTGATACTAAGCAGAACCTGTCAGACAGTTTATTAGATGTAACTATCTGCGACTCAGATAGAGACGTACAACCGTCTGGTCGTAAATCTAGTTCACCTCCCACTGTGAGGAAGGTCATCCCTCCAGTAGTAATAACAGA
Source organism: Nemertoderma westbladi (assembly GCA_032718475.1). Lineage (NCBI taxonomy): Eukaryota > Metazoa > Xenacoelomorpha > Nemertodermatida > Nemertodermatidae > Nemertoderma > Nemertoderma westbladi. The sequence goes on along the minus strand of JAUCBJ010002025.1, from coordinate 1,713 downwards.
ACCTAGGCTGGTCCAACATCGTAGGTCTATCATAGGCACTCGAGCTCAGGTCAAGCGGGACCAAAAGGCAGCGGAACAGCAACAACCCGCTAGTCAAGAACTTATTCCTCAGCGGCCCAGCAGCTCCAGTAGTGAGGATACTGTAGAGCTGACACCCGAGAGCGGAGCAGAGATGACGGATGCGGTTTATACGGATCCCCTTCTCATCCTTCCTGCAGCCGTGCTCGCTGGGTTATTGATCGCGGTGGAAGAACACCAGATTGATTGGGCGAGAAGTCAACGGTCAACTAGAGATAACTACGCGGGATACACTAGTGAAGAACTGAAGTCTATTGTCGAGTCGCAATGGAACTTCCCCGGACCCGGACTCCCGTTTGATTTATCAGAAGCTGCCTGGGAAGACATACACCGGATGGGAGTAGCCAAGGAAACCATCGATCCAGCTGTATGGAAGAGGTCCGCAGCCGGATACGCACAGGGATTCTTCAGCTCTATGGAGCGAGTAGAGAGACAACTGTTTCAACAACCTCAAGGACCTCAAGAGCAGGGATCGCTGCTTTATCAAGTTAGAGAAAGAGTTCTGCGGATTAGGCTAATCTTATCCGCCTTTGAGGAGGCTTCTAAAAGAAGACAAGACACGTCGTTGCAAGTTGCCGTGAAGACTTGGTTTCAACGGGTGAGTCGCCAGGTTCAAGGAGCAGCTCAGTGGAAAGCTCAGTTGGAGGAGCGCTCAACCCATGGAGAATCAACAGACGCTACTTTTTCCCAAGTGGAAAGTGAAGCGACGGCAGAAAAACCGCATAAGAGGGATGCCATTGACATCTATCTGTCAGACTATCAGCGTTTCGTAGGTGATGAAGAGTTGCGGAGAAGACTAGATGGGCTTAGCCCTAATAGTGAAGGAGCCCAGCGTGTGTTGGATGCAATTGATGTGGATAGGTTAGCGGCGAACCAAGCTAAATTCGATGAACAACTCCGCATCGCTAGAGAACGAGAAGAACAAGTAAAGAAAAAACGTATAGAAGATAGAAAGACAGCGGCAGTGGCAGCAGCAGTGGCAGAGGCAGAAGCGGAAAGAAAAGCGGCAGCAGCAGTAGCAGCGGCAGAAGCGGAAAGAAAAGCGGCAGTGGCAGTGGCAGTGGCAGAGGCCGAAGCGGAGAGGAAAGCGGCATCGGCAGTGGCAGAGGCCGAAGCGGAAAGAAAAGCGGCATTGGCAACAGCAGAGGCAGTGGTAGAAGCCGAACGGAGGGCATCTGAAGAGGCAACCCAACTAGAGTTGGAAATTCTTCAAGAGAAGCAAGACAACTTCAATAAACAGTTAACAGCGAGCAATATGCAGATGATGAGTCGATCTACTCCCAAGAGACAGGGGTATACATCATCTGAGGAAGGCGATACCACCGACACTGAAGGTGGAAGAAATCGATCTCGCCTAAGCAGACATAAAAGAACATTCCACCGTCAGAAATTGCCTGATTTGCCTCCAGCTGTTAGAAGGCAACTAAATAACACCAACTTAGGTAGTACAGAGCCCACAGACCAAATAATTAAAATAGAAAGACTCCCTACTATAGTAGATGAGCCTGAAATAAGTAGGTCTGTTCTTGAAATCACCCCTTCGGTGATAGACATACCTGTGCTCCCTGAGACTACCTATAAATTCCCTCTACATAGCACTAAGCTACCTGTGCCCCGTAGAACTGCCCGAGAGAC
>JAUCBJ010002024.1:0-20459 GCA_032718475.1 Nemertoderma westbladi | reverse complement strand
CTCATGTCTGGCCGAACTCCCGAGGGGATAATATTAATCCATATAAACAATCACATATTGAATATAATACATTTATATTATAAGTATGTAATACGTATATATAGATCTGTAGATGCTGACAAGGTGTCAGCATGTAGTGCGCTCCTGCACTACTGTACACTGTGGGCTGTAGTCTGTACTAGGCCGATGTCTAGGCATACAATAAGTATATATGAAATATAGGCCATGTAACAGGGCACTAGAGTATAGTAATACCACTGACAAATAACACCACCACCATACAACAATATACAATATTGATGGGTCTATTCCATCTCCCTTTCCCTTCGCGATCGAAATAGGCTAATCTTGTCCATTTTAAAAATGCCTATTGCGATTGTACCTCATACGAATAGTTATATGTATTTTATATGAGAAAGTTACTTTCAGTTTCGAAATCCAATATTTCCAATTGTTGGATATAAATTTATCTCACTTAATTTGTCATTTACAATTTTTTGCTATTTTTTTCTATAAAATGAACTGTTGTAGACCCGAAATGTACAGTTTCTTTACGCTCCCTAAGGCTACGTCTTGGTTCTGGTACAAAATTAGTTCCACTTTGATTATTACTGTTTCCCGATTTACTTTCCGTTTCCCGGCCTATAATAGTGGGTTCTTGTACTAGGAAGTCCGGTTCGTGGTATACTCTGATAAAACGGCGATTTCGCCACCAAGACCGCCCTGATGGGAATTTAATTCGATAATCTCGTCGAGTTCCTACTCCTACTACTTCGCCAACGTGTTTCCATTCTTTGTTAACATGGTCTTGCACTCGGACTTTTGAACCAATTTTTATCTTTTTAAGATCTCGGGCGGATTTATTATAATGGTCAGTGGTCCGAATGCGCTGCTGGGCCGCTTTCTGGTCGGCTTCGTCGGCGCGTTCTCGCCACTGCGGCGCGTACCGGCTGTGGTGCGCCGGAACCCGAGTGCGTAATTGTCGCTCGAATACAATCTCGCTTGGTGACAATCCCGCTTCGCGAGGTGTGTTCTTCATTTCAAGGAGTCCCTCTTGGAATTCCTCTGAATTAATGTCTGGATGAGGAATTTTTTTGAGCAGATGTTTTATCTGTTTGACGCTTGTTTCAGCGTGTCCGTTGCTGCTTGGGAAGTGTGGAGTACTGGGTTGCCAAGCAACACCCCAACGGTTTAGAAACTTCCCGAAACTAGCAGCTGCAAACTGAGGACCACGGTCTGATCGGAGTACAGTCGGGACTCCCAGATCCACAAACCATTTGCGAATAACAAACGCACACTGTTGCGCTGTGGGGTCGTCGCGCCATTGGTGGGCCATGGGGTATCCCGATAGGCGGTCCGTGTAAACCATGAAATGTTTACCCCCCACCGTGAATAGATCGGTGGAGACAGATTGGAATGGTCTGTCCGGTATCGGGTCCGCCATAAGGGTTTCTTTAGGAAGGCTGGGTAGGATTGTTTGGCATGAGTCGCATTTTTGTATTAAAATCTCGATATCTCTGCCGATCCCGGGCCAGTACACTGCCTGTCGGGCCCGCTGCTTGGTTCGGGTTACGCCCAGATGGGACGCATGAAGTCGGTTAAGAGTTTCCTGGCGGAATGCGTTTGGTATAATTATTCTATCATTATATAATACCAAACTATTATATAGAGATAACCTGTCCCAAATCGATTGGTATTGGCGGATATATGGCGATGATTTGGAAGGGAAGATATGGCCTTTGGAGATCTCCTCAACGAGTTCCTGATACTCCTCGTCTCTTTTGGCGACCCTCTGGAGTTCTTTGATGAATGGGTCATTGATCTCCGGCTATGCAATAACCCCAGTATTGGTTAGCTCTATGTTAATCGCCGCTATGTGGTGCGAAATATTTTCTTCTTCATCGTCAATCTCATCGGGTCCCGGGTCGACGGGGGATCGACTCAAACAATCGGCTATTCGATGTTTTTTTCCTTTCTGCCACTCGACCTGGAATTGGTAGTTGGATTGTAGTTCCGCTTTAATCTTTTGGATTTTAGCATTATCGATGTGGTCTAGTGAGTGTTTGTTAAATATTGTAACCAATGGACGGTGGTCCGTCACCACTGTGAACGGTAATCCCGATAAGTACAATCGACATTTTTGTATACCGAATTTAATCGCCAGGCTCTCGAGTTCTATGACAGCATAACGGGATTCCGTGTCGCTTAGGAATCGACTTCCACATGCCACAAGTTTCCAGTCGTCGGCGTGACGTTGTAATAAATCATACCCTAGTCCGTGTAGCCGACTCGCGTCAGTTTCTAGCCTTGTTTCTCGGTTTCCCTCGAACGGTGCGAGGATTGGTGGACTCACGAGGGCCTGTTTGACCTTTCTGAAGGACTCCTCGTGGTTTGGGGTCCACTGGAATTCGTTTCTTGTCCGGAGTAGATCGCGTAATGGGGCCGCTAGGGTGCTGATTTCACTACTAAAACAACCTAGTTGGTTCACCAATCCCATAAAGCTCCGGAGATCTGTTATATTCCCCGGAGTCGGATATTCGGAAATCGCTCGGACTTTCCCTGGGTCCGCGCCAATGCCATCCCCGGATATGATATATCCCGCAAACTTTACTTGGGTTTTTGCGAACTGGAATTTACCCGGATGTAGGGTAATACCGTGGGCTCGGCAACGGTCGAGTATGGTCCGGACGCGTTTAATATGCTCGTCGTAATCCGTATCCTCGATCAGGATGTCGTCTACAATCTTCTTGACTTGATCCACCCCCTCTATCGCCAAGTCTCCACGAAGATTGTAGCTATCCCCGCTGGAGATAAACCCCATAGGTGTTCGCAGGTATCGAAATCGACCCCAAGGAGTTATAAAGGTAGTAAAGTCTCGAGAAGTTTCATCCAACTCTACCTGCCAATATCCCGATTTTGCGTCTAAAACGGAGAATATTTTTACTCCGGCTTTGCGATCGGATACGAGTTCGTAGGGGGAGCGGGAATTGTGAACTATACGTCTCACCTGACTGTTTAGTTTCGTTAAATCAACTGTCATTCTGATCTCCCCCGGCCTATTAGGTTTGTTAGTTACGACCAACGGGTGGCACCACTCCGTTGGCCTATCTCCCACCCGTTCTATGATCCCTTTTTGTATCATGTCATCTAATTCCATTTTGACTTTTTCACGGAAATGAATCGGGATTGGGCGGTGAGCGTTAATACAGAATGGTTTAGCCCCTTCTAGGAGTTCTATTTTCATAGGGGATCCTACCATTGGTTTTAGCGGACCAGATGTTTGAAATACATCGGAATATTCCTCCATGAGTTTCTGTTTTTGTGTCTCCAGCTCTTGGAAATAATTTATGTCGCAATCGGTCACTGAATCTCCACGTTCTTTTATACAATTTATTTGACTATCAGTAGCCATGTGTAGTGGTCTGGGGAATTCTGGATGAACCAGTCCTAAACCAATGCAGGCAGATAGTGATAAATATATACCCCACCGTTTAATATCTGGACATAAATAGACCCACTCACTGTAAGATTTGTTTCCCACAGTCATAGTTAAATAAATGAGTCCCTCGCATTCGATACTACTACCATTCGCCCCTATTAAAGGAACGTCCGGTTGGCCAAATTCCGTAGTTAGCGGTAGGTCCCACTCGGTTTTCATGTGTGACGACGCCACCGTTATTTCCGCTCCCGTGTCTGCGACACAGGATGTATTCCCCAGGTAAACTCCCTCATGGTGGAAGTCGATTGGAATTAAAGGAATTTTGCATTTATTCACATGGCCATTGATGGTAGAAATAGAAATTGTCCCGCTAAGTTTTGGGGATTTCAGTTTCTCAGCGAGGCAATATGCTTTATAGTGTCCGGATTTACCACAATTAAGGCAAACTACATCCATTGCTTTGCAGGGTTTATCTGTTGTATGCGGATATGTTCCCCCACATTTTACGCAATGGCCGGTCTCACGCCCCTCTCTCAACGCCTCACGCATTTTTTCTCGGGATGGTGATTTAAAATTCCTAGGGTGATGACCTCCCATTGGAGATTTATCTTTGTCCCGTTTGTATCGGGATTTGGGGGGTTTTTTCTGTCGCCCCCGCGTTTGTTCCTGAGAAAATTGTATACCTGCGACACGGTTTTGAAGTCGTTGAGTTTCTTTGGCTGCGGTTTCTCTAGCCCTACAAAAATCAATAGTTTCGTCCAGATTTAGGGCCGGTATCTTTCCGAATATATCGCGGCGTGTCTCATCGTCGCGGATACTGCAGACGATAAGGGTTGTTCTCCAGTCATCTGCAGTCATTGTATTCATCTCGGAATCGTCAATCGCCTCATACAATTTGGAGAGGTGTTCATTAAAAGTTTCTCGATCCGACTGTCTTAATCGCAAGAGTTTATATCGGTCTACGGCTATGTTCCTCTGTGATCGGAGGTGGACGTTTATGGTGTCCAGAATCTCATTTACCGGCATTTCTGTGTTTGGTTGAATGCCCATAACGTAATGGAGGTCCAACAGGAATGCGCCGCTACAGTATGTGTGGAATACAGCCACTTCTTCCTCCCGAGTTTTTTCTCGAAGTTTAGTGACTGTGGAATAGTTGTCCCACGCTGCCCGCCAATGTTTAAATTGCTTAATGGATAGTCCCCGATCCAATTTTTCGGGTGTGCGGACCTGTAGTTTAACCGCGGATACGTCGTGGCGGTCTGGTTGTTGACCGCCAATGGCCCCTCGTTGTTGTGCGAGTAATTGGAGAAATTGATCCTCCCGATGTTGCTCCGCCTCGCGACGTTGTCTCTCGTCGTCACGCCGCTGTGATTCCATATTGGCGAAAACCTGCGCGAAATCGATAGGTTGTCCAGATGTAGTTTTGACATCTTCCTCTCCCTCAGCCCACCGGATGAGCTTTTTTCGAATCAGCTCAGTTGGATCTTTAGGGTTAACGGGTATATCTGTATTGGCCAGATGATACATGAGTTCTGCCCGGTCCAACTGTTTTATATCGTCGACCGAGAGTTCGAGTGTCTCGTCCAGACTACCGCTGTAAGCCATGATATCGATAAACTCGGTGGAAGTTTTGAACTTCAGCTCATAACGGCACGGTCGGTTTACGTAGGTTCAACTGGTATTACAGGACTAGGGTAAATCACCAGCCGTATCACTGCGCCATGGTATAACTGTATAACCTCATGTCTGGCCGAACTCCCGAGGGGATAATATTAATCCATATAAACAATCACATATTGAATATAATACATTTATATTATAAGTATGTAATACGTATATATAGATCTGTAGATGCTGACAAAGGTGTCAGCATGTAGTGCGCTCCTGCACTACTGTACACTGTGGGCTGTAGTCTGTACTAGGCCGATGTCTAGGCATACAATAAGTATATATGAAATATAGGCCATGTAACAGGGCACTAGAGTATAGTAATAACACTGACAAATAACACCACCACCATACAACAATATACAATATTGATGGGTCTATTCCACTTATAGCCACCAACCCCTTGATAGCTGGTTTGATAAATGGATAGTGAGATGTAATTGATAGTGTACTTGCAGTGTAGTGAGTGTTTCACTGAAGTTTCAGTGAGAAGGATGACATCATCTGAGCTGCTAAAAATACCATGAGCTGGATAGTTAGACATAAAGTAATTTAAACTCTCAACATTCCATAAATAAATTTCTCTATGACGTCAATCGTTCTCAGTGTTTGAGGCATTTGCTTTTGGCTCAGCTGTGTGGTGATTATTTCGAGTTGGCGCCGCTGTAGACCCAGGGATTCCCTGTCTTTATTCGTCATTTTGAATGAAATTGCGGATTATAATTCCTTCTCCCCATAATGATGGGTCCATAATTCTACGACGCTGCTGTTAATTGCACGTCAGAAGAAAACTTTGAGATCTTTGATTCGTAGATGATTGTTCCTTTGTAACCGTAGATTGTAGTCACCCAATGAGGATATAAGCCTTCGAGTTATCAGGAGACTGTGCCGCTCGAAGTTTACTCCCGATTCTGTTTCCGCGCGTTACCATAGGCTGGTTTATTGTTTGGTTCCTTTCGGTGCTGGTAGCTTCTGAAGCTAGCTGAAGAGGCTAGCAGAGGTGAGCTGCGAGCTGGGATGTCCCCAGTGAGTTGTTCCCGTGACAGAACCCCTGCGATAGAGGTATTCCGTGAGTCACTGTCCATGAATGTGTAGGAAGCGGGAGAAGCGACGCAGACCCCACACGCATTAAGTTGTCCATATTATTCAGATAGTCTAACCAGCCATCATGCATCCGCTAATTTACTGGTCACTGATTCTACTTACAAAGTGTTTTTGCAAATAGTGATGTCATCGACATTATGGAGTATGTAAACTTACGTTCGTTTGGAAACCCTTTTCTTTTGTTTGACTTATCGTAGTAGAGCCCTACCATCCTTTTGTAACCAAATGAATTGGTCGGCCACAGCCGAGGTAGGGTTAATCAGATTTTGTTGTAATAAATCCTTCCCATATTGAGAGGAGTGAAATATGGTATATTTAGGAATGAATGAAAGTTTGAGAAATAAAGGAATATTATTCTATAAAAAAAAAAGTAAGCGGAAAACACCACTTTTTTTCACTCATTTTCAATTTACCGAAATTCAACTATTCTGTCCGAGTGGTTGAGTTTTACAAGAGTTGGCCGGTTTTTAGCATGAGCGAAGCGAGTGTTAAAATGCCAACGAGTGGAAAACTCAACACACGAGGGTAGAATATCTTAATTTCGCTAAAGAAAATGAGTGAAAAAAAACTATGTTTTCCGCTTACTTTTTTTTTAAATATAAATTTAAATAGCTAGCTGTACAGTAAGCTACCTGACAAGCCTCGGTCTACATTATATAATCATTATGCACCAGGAACTTACTCAATTATATGAAAATATGTAACAATTTGATTATATTGTGTAGTAAATAGTTCATTAAATAAATAAAAATTAGTTTAAAAAAGTAAAAAATTAGTTAAAAAAGGTAAAAATTAGTTAATAAAATTAAAAAATAGAGAAAAAAAAACTGAAAAGATTAGTTAAGAAAATACTTTTTTCAACTAATTTTCTGGAAATTAGTGAAAAAAAGTTAGATTAATTAACCTAATTTTAAAAATATTAGTGAAAAAAAGAGCCTTTTTCAAATAAAGGAATGAATGATCAAATGAACAAGGATTCTGGACGTCCGTCAAATTTTAGGAATGTTTCTAATTTTCTTCTAGGCTCTGCTTCTCGGATCCAGACGCTGGAAGATGAACTACAACTAGTCTACGACGTCCTACGCCAATCACCGCCTGATTCGGAGGATGGATCAACCAATGGGAGTCCGTCGACACGTCAGCCGGCTCCGGCTCCGGCTCCTCCGGCCTACCCCAACACCTACCAGTCCCCGTTGCGTGCCCGGCGTGTCCTCGCCCAGGCGACGCCCGTCGACCCCTGGGAACTCAACACCTCCCCGCCACTCGGCGGTCGCCAAGGCAACCAAACACTTCCTCGGAGAAACCGGCAGACATCCAACACTAAATGCAACGCGGCAGACTGCCAAGACACCGCGGCCTATAAGTGTAAACATTGCAACCGGCAATACTGCAGTCAGTGCGCATTAGTGGCTCCCTCCGCGAGACGTTGCTACAAGCGACCGCGTGGACATAGTCTGGTTCCCATGGAAACCAAACCCACGGTCAAACCGGCGCGCAAACAACGACCACCCACATTGCGTCAGCTGCGAGAAGCCGCGGCATCTCTCGACGTTACCAAGACGCCAACCAATCAGGTGGAAGGGCAATGGCGGTGCTTAGGTTGCCAGAATTTGAACGGAAGTGGCAGCAACAAGTGCGAAGGTTGCGGAAAAGTGGAGAAACCGAGTTTCTCTGTTCGTTGCCCGAACTGCAATCTTATGAACTCCAAGGACGCCATCGTCTGCGAATCATGTCAATCATCTCTCAGCGTTACCTAATCCAACTGACTGCAATTGAATTATGTACATATGTTGGTGGATTACATTAATTTTAGTTAATAATGTTTGATTTTTGGACCAATTTGGACCGTTATAGTAGCGGTGGTGGCCAAGTTTTAGTTGATAATTCAATTCAAAAATATAGTTCTCAACTAATAGAATTACTAGAATTTATCCTGTGAATTTGCGCAAAACTTAATGACCTCAAACGAAACTAATTGTCAACCATATTATTTAATGTCTTAATAATAAATAATTTGTATTTAATTTAATGTATTTAATAATAAATTCAGGTTGAGTAGATAATTATTAATTATTTATTTCGTGTAGTTAGAACAGTGTGAACGTTATGTTGTGGTCTACGGTGAATTTTTTCTTGCTAATAAACAATGTGACTCAAATGTCTTTCACAACAAACCGAGATTATCAGAAAAGTCAAGATCAGTTAGATGTTCTGCTGGGGTCACACAGCTACGGTTGGGGACACACAACTACGGTTGGGGACACACGACTACGGTTGGGGACACACAACTACGGTTGGGGACACACAACTACGTTTGGGGACACACAACTACGGTTGGGGACACACAACTACGGTTGGGGACACACAACTACGGTTGGGGACACACAACTACGGATGGGGACACACAACTACGGTTGGGGACACACAACTACGGATGGGGACACACAACTACGGTTGGGGACACACAACTACGGTTGGGGACACACAACTACGGTTGGGGACACACGACTACGGTTGGGGACACACAACTACGGTTGGGGACACACAACTACGGTTGGGGACACACAACTACGGATGGGGACACACAACTACGGTTGGGGACACACAACTACGGATGGGGACACACAACTACGGTTGGGGACACACAACTACGGTTGGGGACACACGTGTTCGCGCTTTTAGACCTTTAGCAGTTTAACCTGCCAATTTTAGTTGTCCTTTTGTTTATAAATCGACTTTAGCCTATAACAATTACCTAGTGTACTGAAGTTACATCAGCCGAAGCCAGTCCGTGCGCGGCGTATCACCCACAGTTAAGGGAGACTGGATTCGGATGCTTTGACTTATTATTGCGTTGTAGACCTACTGTATTATTCGATTGATCGTTACGATATAATCTATGACAATATATTTACTTTCGGGGAAATAATAACAGTTCCTTTAGGACGTGGCGCTTTAAGTATAAAAACAGAGTTATGACTTATACTAATCACAACTGGATGGCCACAGAGTTTCGTAAAAAGCGCATTCTTTAGGAGATGCTTTATTAACCTTCACACTACTTCACACGACTTCACACTACTTCACACTATTTCGCACTGATCAGCCGACCGTCACTGAATTTGATCGTATATAAGGAGGATCGCAACTGACACATGTAGGGATTATGAAATAGCATTTAATTCACACAAAAACCACTATAATGTAAGTCGCAGTTGCTACCGGTAAACCTGTTCCTCTCACCTTCAGTAATCAAGAAGATTGGGGGTTTTATGATTATTTATCGGTATTCTCCAAATATAACAGCCAATATCCATTAACACAACAACAATTAATAACAGAAGCAAAATAATGCGGTGAACAGTCAGTATGTGTTACTTATGCAGTGTTCCATGTGCAGCAATGTTGAATTGTTAATAGTTTTACGTTCTTATAATCAAAGCCATCAGATGTTTAGGCCAAAGTCTGAAACTTCTACGCAGAAGTACAGAAAATTCCAAGCCGGTTCTGCTGCTCAAAAAATAGTAAACAAAGACCGTAATGCATTGCGCGGGTTTCCATAGGCTTCTGTCAGACATAAGGAGGAAAATCGCTCTGATTGGCTGACTAGGCAGAACAAAGAAAAGTTCCACGTCCACAGAGAATCAGCTGATAGATTTCGTCATTGGGGCTCTGATTCCTTCCCATCACGGAGTTGAATACATTTAGGACTATTTTAGAGTATTCTGCGCATTGCGGCAAAAATGACTTGTTATGTCCGCAAAAGCACCTACACTGCGCATTGCGGGAAAATGACTTGTTATGTCCGCAAAAGCTTTTACACCGCTCCCAGAAAATGGGATTTAAGTCTATAAAATATAAAAATCACAGTTTCTAAAATATAAAAATACTCTAAACTATTAGTCCTTCTTACGTGAACGGCGTTTAAGGAGTTTTTTGAGGCTAGTAAGAGTCCTTTTCTCTTTGGGGCGAGCCACTTTACTAGGAGGGCTATAACTCCTGGGTGAAGGGTGCATTACAATTGCATCGGAAGGTTTAGGATGACGGTCGGTGTATCAGCCGGTCGAGGTACCCGGTTGATCGATATCATCCTCAGTGGAACGAGGTCGAACAACCTTTAGAGCGCGTTTCAGGACGACAGCTCTTACTGGTCCCTGACGAGTCGTTTGCATGAGAGCGGTAGGCGGACCGTGAGTAGTGAGAAATTTCCTCGGTTTGATGGTTCTTTCCAACTCGCGTTCTCGGGCTCTATATTCATATAGTCGTCTATGAACTTCCTGTAGCTCTGGATGCGAGTTTATGAACAAGTCACCACGGGATTTATCAATGGTAGAAACTTTATACTGTGCGTAGGATCTTCCGGTTTCACCATATAATATTGAATTAAATTGACATAATAAGGATGGTCTTTGATCCCATAGAATGATTTTGGCAAAGGTCTAACGCGTAGATTGACCTCGTGTACCATACGACGGACATGATCCGCTCAATTGTCCGGAGGTTCAACGAGTATACCGTCGACACGAGCGGCGTTGATTGACGGACGTTGTAACATAGGAGCGTCAGCGATAAGATCTCTAGATCTTAAGATGATATCAACCGGTTGGGGTTGTACTGTGGCGAAGAGTTTGTCTCCGAAATGGGAACCATTGAAGGATGAATAATGGTTTTGGAATAGAGATCAGTCATAAGGATTTGAGCTTCTGGCTGGGCTAAAGCTGCTTCTTCTCTCTCGTCCATCTCGATATGCTTCTCCTCGAGCTGATTTTCCTCCGCTTGTCGTTGGAAGCGTTCGTCCAAAAACTCTTGCAGAGAGTAGGTTCGTCCAAGTTCGGTGTCTTCCTCGAGATTCTGAATTTCCCTATCGAACTGAGGTAAAGCTAATTCTTTTACCGCTTGGACTTGCTGCTGCAAATTACGTTTATCTGTCTTTCTTGGAAAGCTTCTTTTGTGCTTCTAATCTTTCACTTAAAAATATCTTGTACATGTGAGTAGATTATTTTCACTCATTTTCCATACAAATATCATTGACGCGGCGCAGTCCAACTCAAATTTCGAGTATTTGCATGAAATCCACGAACTAGTGGCACTTGCTACTATGTGGATTTCATTCGAATTCGGATCCTCACCCAATAATTAAATGTATCTATATTACTTTATTTCGTGTTTGCTATCGTGCTGGTGCTGGGTCTGTCGTACCATATTTTATTGGAATTATTAAAGTTCAAGTTCAAGTAAAAAATAAAGAAAAGTGTGTGGCATTAAGGGGGGGAGGGGGGGGGGGTGGGGGTGTACATTATTTCGACATTTTTTTTTTCATCGATTTAAAATTAAACACCAATTTCATATTTGACCTTGTAACTTATAATATACTTAACATAAAGGTTTTAGGAGAGATTCTGACTAAAAAGGCCCATTTTTATACTGCCTTTCAGCAGCAATCGCAGATTCTAGAATTTTTAGAAAAAACGCTAAGGATTTTTGATTGGATAGGCCAATTTAAGTGAAATCGCCTCCAAAATGGCCAGTTTTGGGATATCGTTAATTCTGACTGGCGAAATTTTGAAATTCCATTTTGTTAGAACTCTTAAGCAAAAATGATGACGTCATGAAAAATTATCATCATATTTTTCACAAAATTTGCACCAAAACGGGTTTGAATGGATTTTAAGAAAAACTACCAGTCAAAATTTATTATCTGTACTACACTAGCTTGCATGCCAAATTTCGCGGCTCCATACTAATTTTTAATGAAGCCTTAGGACTTCAAAGTCTAAAAAAAATTTAAAAATGCAAAGTGAGAAAATTCATATTTTATAATCAACAGTTACAGTAGAACTAGAAAGCCAGCAAGCTGACTTTAAACGAACCTGCCCCTCAAACCAGTACCATGAGTGAGCGAAAATGAAAACACGATAATTGCCATCAACTCAACGATAGAAACACCAGCTGCTGGTACTCATGTGGGCCTAGTAAGCTACTACTATTTATTGAATGGATAGCCCAAACTGCAGAGAAGTATGTTATTGCCAAATTGATTACTATCTCACTCTAACCCTGTAACCCAGACAGTAATCAAACATCAAAACTGTAAGTTTGTATAATGTATTACCCCACCAGATGAATACCTCTTCCCAGTGAATCCTATGACAATAATCTATAAGGTTACTCACTGCTATGTTAGATGGGAGGGAGTTGATGATAATGAATGATGAGGGACCCAACTAACACTACGTTTGTCTATATGGACGGTCTCCTTACAGCCAGCTGGCTGGCTTTGTAAAAGCTTTTGTGGGATAACTGATACGTTTGCCTTTGCTGGCCAGTTCCCCCCCGGTCGCTAGAATACTCTCAAAGGGATTTATAACTAAAATAGTGCAAGCTACCAGCTTATTGGCTGATGTGCTGTATGGAGATATCTGGGCTCAGTTTAATCGGCCAGCCAGCTTAGGGAGGTTGCCTCTGCACTGCTGTCCGTGTCGGCCAATAGAATTTGAGTGGGCGTTGATTTCGACCTATCCCAGCGCTACTGAACTGAATTTCCTATCTCTATGCTCATCCTCTGTGTTGAACGGGGCTTCGTGGAATAAGGGTAGTTGGTATCCTCGTATAGTTATTCTAGTTATATGATTTTATATGATTCTGTTGTTGTGTTCCCATTTTTTCGCCATAACACCGGCTTTTTGGGAAGAACTCTAGTAAAACTGCTTAAATTATCGAAAGTATAAACTGTTACCTTAACTCACTAATCTGACTCAATCGACTTGTCTGATCTAATTAACTCACTATTAATCATATTGTTTGTACTGTTATTTACCGTCAGTTATTAATTGTATCTATTTGTTGATGGAAATATTGCTCTTTGGAGAATACGGATAAATCACCCAAAATTCCCAATTTTCTTGATACACTACAGGTTAGAGAGACGGGCTATATATAACAATTGCGATTTATATTAATGTGGTGTGTATTGAATCTAATGTTATTTAGCAGACCCTACATGAGTCAATTACTGCTCTCTTTATGTGTGATCAAATATACTGACGGTCGGCAGAATAGTGTGTATGATTGTGATTGGTAACAAAGTATTTCCTAAAGAATACGCTTTATACTTTAATCATAAGCGGTATCGTTGCGTTTTAGTATAAGTCTTAGTTCTGTTTAAATAGATAGAGCGCCACGTCCTAAAGGAACTGTTAATATTTCCCGAAAGCCAATAATATCTGTCAGAAATTAATTAATAACGATCAATCGAATAATACAGTAAGTTTACACTGCAACCTGACACTGCAATAATAAAATTTAAGCAACCGAATTCAGCCTCCCGGGTGTAGATCCATCGGGTGAATGATCGCGCATGGGCTGACTTCGGGTAATGTTTTGTTTATTAGCATAAAATATTGTCGTATGCTAAAGGTGTTTTAAGTAACTAAAAGACATATAAATTTTGGCAGGTTAAACTGCTAAAGGTCTACAAAAGCGCGAACAGTAACAGTTTATAATCTTATTGCAGTAGGCAATAAGGTTGCAAAATACCGTAGTAACCGGTACTTCTGTAGGTCTGTAGGCCCAACTGTCCTAACCGGTACTGCTGTATAAGTACATTAGTATTATTCGATCTTGATTATTGTATACCGGTAGGTCTCGATATTAAATCGGGGACGCCTGGTTTTTATTGGGATTTTACTTAGGTCTATTTCTGTCAGTTTTATTTCCTAGTAAGTTAATATTGAGCAGAAGGCGTGTGACCCTCCTCAGATTGCTCAGATAATTGTAGGCTGAGCTGCTGTCTGACTGTGTTGAGTTTAGAGAGATTACGGCGTGTGTAGAGTTTGTCTGATCAAGTGCCGTTAGTAAGTTGGGGCAGCCATATGCGGTAAGGTCAATCCCCTCTTAAAGAATAAGTCGTACTACCGTGTTAGAACGCATACTAACTAACTGTTTCAGAATCTGCATATACTGTAGTTTATTTAGGCTTGATCGTAGTCTGCCAGTGTTTTGGCCTGTGTTTGTTTGTGTGGTCTGTTCAGGTACCGTAATAGTTATTACTCAGATATTTTGTAGGCTGGATTGTTGTCTAGCTATTCTTAGGCCTGAAGGGATTGCTGCGTGTGTAGAGTTGGTCTGATAAAGTGCCGTTAGTAAGTTGGGGCAGCCATATGCGGTAAGGTCAATCCCCTCTTAAAGAATAAGTCGTACTACCGTGTTAGAACGCATACTAACTAACAGTTTCAGAATCTGCACATACTGTAGTTTGTTTAGGCTTGATAGTAGTCTGCCAGCGTTTGGTTTATATTTTGTTTGAGTATTCTGTACGGGTAGCGTGATATTTATTATTCAGAGTTTACGCGATTATTCGCAACATTCATGTCCCCAAGTTTATTCCTACAGTAATTGTGCTTGTTATACATACCGTTATAGTTAAATTAACCCCGGTACTACACGGGCTGCTTGGCGTAGGACAAGACTGGTGACATTGTGCCCTGGTCACTCCAGCAGATGCCGTGGTTCTTTTAACTGTTCAAGTATATTTAACTACTGATTATTTGTTATACCGGTACTTGTACCTAATTTAGGGTTTAGTGTACAGTGCTTTCCGAAGTAATTAGTGTAGGCAGGATATTTGTGTTGTAAAGTGGTTGATAGGCACATTCGTTAGCTCTATTAGCTTCTGGGTAGGAACAATCCGTGATACATAACGTAGTACCTATAGCGATACGGTTATAGGTCGTCAGGCGGTGGTATTTCCTATCTGGACAGTACAATATATTTACTACTACTTATTATTTCAAATACCGTAGTACCCTGTCCGTTGTAATAACCAGAATTCTAACCCTTTGTTAGGCTGGTTTGTAGACTTCCTGTAAAATTACCCTAAAAATTTCGTACGTAATATTTTGTTGTGTTCAATTAGAGAATTAATCTCACCCGTATCGTAAGTAATTGGTAGTATTAAGTAACTTAGGTAAATTAGAATTATCAGTTTTAGTGTCAAATAAATAGCACTTCACTGAGAGGCGTTCAGCTTCTGTGTAGTGACTCCCCCAGAAATAATAACATTTATTTCAAATATTGACAAAAACCCATGTAAAAGCCTTTGCTGAATTGCCCCGTTATTTTTATTATCTTTTACATTAAAATACTCTGTAGTTGATTTAATAAGTGTAAGAGACCGTATTATTGCTGTATCGGTGTTTTTAGAGGATCTAAGACCTATTTCCTCCGTATGTGTACTGTGAAAGGCATATTTTATGATTCTATGGCAATTCGTGACGCAAAGGGGTGATAGCTACTCTTGAACAGTAGTTACTATGACTACGGTTAACAGCTGACATTCATACGTGTTGATTTCCTTTGTTCTACGGCGTCTCTCAGTTCAGTCAGCCAATGAGAGCGTTTTTGTGGCTCCTTGTACAGAAAATTTCCGAGAAATGACGCAATGCCTATGTGCAGTGTTTACATTCAGTCTTGAGCCAAAGAAAGAACGGCTTGAAAGTATTTTGTGCTGTACTGCTTTTTAGTCGTACACTAGTAGGTTTAATTATAAAGGGCATATATCCTTTAACGCATCTAATGACTACTGATAACTTATCATACATCCTGACTGCTGAAACATTGCAAACTCATAACAATCAGTGTTCAGTTGTTGTGTTATACTGCTATTTACTGTCATTTCTTCATAATATGGTTGATGAATTATTATATTTGGAATAACGATAAATCACCCCGAAACCCAATATTCTTGATATACCGAAGGTAAGAGAGAAAGGTTACCAATAACGATTGTGACTTATGTTAAAGTGGTTTGAAGTGAATCTAATGTTATTTGATAGACCCTACATGATTCAGTCTGTGTTCCTTTTATATGTGACTAAAATCAGTGAAGATTGGCAGATTAGTGTGCAGTATTGTGCAGCATTGTGTATGAGTGAGTCTGTTAAAGAAGCAATTCCTAAAGAATGCGCCATATATGTGAATTATAATTAAGCCATATCGTTGTGAGTAGTTTAAGTCATAACTCTGTTTATATAGATAAAGCGCCACGTCCTAAAGGAACTGTTAATATTACCGAAGGTGAATAATATTGTCAGAGATTATATAATACTGTCAGTCGAATAATACATTAGGCTTACATAGCAATAAAAATTAAACCGTCGAACCCAATCTCCCGGGAATATCCAGCGGGTGAATGGTCGCGCACGGATTGGTTTCGACTAGTGTAGTGAATCAAATATTTGTCATAGACTAAAAGCAGATTTAATATCTAGAAGACATCTTAATTTGGTGGGTTAAACTGCCAAAGGTCTGAAAGCGCGAACATTAAAGGATATAGCTTCTTTATTGCAGTAAGCAATAAAGTCGAAAGTACCGGTCGACCGGTAACCAGTAGGCCTGACTGCCTGATCATCCGGACCGGTACCTACAGCAGTATTATTCGATTTTGATTGTTATATACCAGTAGGCCTTAATAATTAATCAGGGACTGCAGCCCTGGTTTTTATTGAGATTTTTACTTATTTCTGTCAAGTTTTATTTGTTTGTAGGCCAGTATTGAACAGAAGGCGTGTAAACCTGATCAGATTGTACAGACAATTTGTAGGCTGAGCTGTTGTCTGATTGCTGTTAAGTCTGAACGGATTACAGTGTGTGTAGAGCACTTGTCCGATTAAGTACGGTTAGGAAGTAGGGGCAGCCAACGCTGTAAGGTAATCCCCCAACTAAAGAATAAGTCGCACTACTGGGTTAGAGCGCATACTCCCTAATCATTTCGGAGTCTGCATGTCCTGTGGTTCATTTAGGCTTGAGAGTGGTCTGCCATCGTTTAGTCTGTACTTTGTTTGTGTAAGTCTGTACGGGTAGCGTATAATTTTATTTAGATAATTTGTAGGCTGGATAGTTGTCTGGCTGTTATTAGGTCTGAACGGATTGCCGCGTGTGTAGATCATCTGTCCGATTAAGTACGGTTAGGAAGTAGGGTCAGCAACGCTGTAAGGTAAACCCCCAACTAAAGAATAAGTCGCACTACTGGGTTAGAGCGCATACTCCCTAATCATTTCGGAGTCTGCATATACCGTAGTTTGTTTAGGCTTGATAGTAGTCTGTCAGTGTTCGGTCTGTATTTTGTTTGAGTAGTTTGTACGCGTAGCGTAATATTTATTATTCAGAGTTTATGCGATTATTCGCAACATTCAAGTCCCCAAGTTTGTTCCTACAGTAATTGTGTTTGTTATACATACCGCTATAGTTAAATTAACCTCGGTACTACACGGGCTGCTTGGCGTAGGTAAAGACTGGTGATTTTGTGCATCGGTCACTCCAGCAGATGCCGTGGTTCTTTTAGCTGTTCAAGTATATTTAACTACTGATTATATGTTGTACAAGTACTCGTACCTAATTTAGGGTTTAGTGTACAGTGCTTTCCGAAAATAATTAGTGTAGGCATTATATTTGTGTTGTAAAGTGGTTGATAGGCACATTCGATTAGCTCTATTAACTTCTAGGTAGGAACACTCCGTGATACATAACGTAGAACCTATAGCGATACGGCTATAGGTCGTCAGGCGGTGGTATTTTCCTATCTAGACAACGCAGTGTATTTACTACTACTTATTATTTCAAATACCGTAGTACCCTGTCCGCTGTAATAATCAGTTTTCTAACCCTTTGTTAGGCTGGTTTGTAGACTTCTTGTAAAATTACCCTAAAAATTCGTATTTGTGTTTTGTAAAATTTTGTGTTTATTTAGAGATTGTAATCTCAACCCAAATTGTACGTAATTTGTAGTATTAAGTAACTTAGGTAAATTAGTATTATTTGTTTTAGTGTCCTGTACGTAACACTTCACTGAAAGCGCACCGCTTTGTGTAGTGATTACTCCCCAGAAATAATAACATTTATTTCAAACATTGACAAAACCCATTAAAACGGGTATATATATATTATAAATCAAATCTAACGATTTATAAATCGTAGGCCTACCATACAACCATTAGGCCTCAATATAAGATGGATTACTGCTCAAATAACGGTAATAAAGTAAGTAACGTAACCAAGTAACCTAAAGTAACAGAAATTCAATTATTTGAAATAATTGATATACCGGTATTTACGATAGGCCTATTATCTTTATTTCTATAAATCTAGGCTGGAATTATACCGGTACTTGTAATTAATTCTATTTCAGAATTATATATCCTACAAACTGTAAGCTGTATACCGGTATTCCGATAGGCCTATTATATATTTATATACATTTGTGCTAAAATTATACCGGTATTCTGTGATAAACCTAGTCTGTAATAATACTTATATAGTTATATATACTATAAGTATACCGGTATTCTAATATATTATATATATCACGCTACACTGAGTAGCAGTACCGGTAATTAATTACTAGGCTAACAGGTAATACTGAGTTACTAGACTTACTCAGACTGTAATACAGCAGTAGACATTCAACGGTATACATAGTCATGTCTGATACTAAGCAGAACCTGTCAGACAGTTTATTAGATGTAACTATCTGCGACTCAGATAGAGACGTACAACCGTCTGGTCGTAAATCTAGTTCACCTCCCACTGTGAGGAAGGTCATCCCTCCAGTAGTAATAACAGAACCTAGGCTGGTCCAACATCGTAGGTCTATCATAGGCACTCGAGCTCAGGTCAAGCGGGACCAAAAGGCAGCGGAACAGCAACAACCCGCTAGTCAAGAACTTATTCCTCAGCGGCCCAGCAGCTCCAGTAGTGAGGATACTGTAGAGCTGACACCCGAGAGCGGAGCAGAGATGACGGATGCGGTTTATACGGATCCCCTTCTCATCCTTCCTGCAGCCGTGCTCGCTGGGTTATTGATCGCGGTGGAAGAACACCAGATTGATTGGGCGAGAAGTCAACGGTCAACTAGAGATAACTACGCGGGATACACTAGTGAAGAACTGAAGTCTATTGTCGAGTCGCAATGGAACTTCCCCGGACCCGGACTCCCGTTTGATTTATCAGAAGCTGCCTGGGAAGACATACACCGGATGGGAGTAGCCAAGGAAACCATCGATCCAGCTGTATGGAAGAGGTCCGCAGCCGGATACGCACAGGGATTCTTCAGCTCTATGGAGCGAGTAGAGAGACAACTGTTTCAACAACCTCAAGGACCTCAAGAGCAGGGATCGCTGCTTTATCAAGTTAGAGAAAGAGTTCTGCGGATTAGGCTAATCTTATCCGCCTTTGAGGAGGCTTCTAAAAGAAGACAAGACACGTCGTTGCAAGTTGCCGTGAAGACTTGGTTTCAACGGGTGAGTCACCAGGTTCAAGGAGCAGCTCAGTGGAAAGCTCAGTTGGAGGAGCGCTCAACCCATGGAGAATCAACAGACGCTACTTTTTCCCAAGTGGAAAGTGAAGCGACGGCAGAAAAACCGCATAAGAGGGATGCCATTGACATCTATCTGTCAGACTATCAGCGTTTCGTAGGTGATGAAGAGTTGCGGAGAAGACTAGATGGGCTTAGCCCTAATAGTGAAGGAGCCCAGCGTGTGTTGGATGCAATTGATGTGGATAGGTTAGCGGCGAACCAAGCTAAATTCGATGAACAACTCCGCATCGCTAGAGAACGAGAAGAACAAGTAAAGAAAAAACGTATAGAAGATAGAAAGACAGCGGCAGTGGCAGCAGCAGTGGCAGAGGCAGAAGCGGAAAGAAAAGCGGCAGCAGCAGTAGCAGCGGCAGAAGCGGAAAGAAAAGCGGCAGTGGCAGTGGCAGTGGCAGAGGCCGAAGCGGAGAGGAAAGCGGCATCGGCAGTGGCAGAGGCCGAAGCGGAAAGAAAAGCGGCATTGGCAACAGCAGAGGCAGTGGTAGAAGCCGAACGGAGGGCATCTGAAGAGGCAACCCAACTAGAGTTGGAAATTCTTCAAGAGAAGCAAGACAACTTCAATAAACAGTTAACAGCGAGCAATATGCAGATGATGAGTCGATCTACTCCCAAGAGACAGGGGTATACATCATCTGAGGAAGGCGATACCACCGACACTGAAGGCGGAAGAAATCGATCTCGCCTAAGCAGACATAAAAGAACATTCCACCGTCAGAAATTGCCTGATTTGCCTCCAGCTGTTAGAAGGCAACTAAATAACACCAACTTAGGTAGTACAGAGCCCACAGACCAAATAATTAAAATAGAAAGACTCCCTACTATAGTAGATGAGCCTGAAATAAGTAGGTCTGTTCTTGAAATCACCCCTTCGGTGATAGA
>JAUCBJ010002023.1:0-57275 GCA_032718475.1 Nemertoderma westbladi | reverse complement strand
TGGGGGAAAACATACAATATTAATATTTATATTAAGTAATATATTTTTGAACGAAACTAATAATTATCTTACATAGTATTTAGAATCGTTGCAACGGCAGATTTCCATGGCTACAAACAAATCACTACTGTATAAGAATGAAGTAAAACGGCGGCGCGACTGGTGCAATATTGACAAAATTTATTTATTAAACAATTTCTTTTAGAACAGTAATTATAATAATAATAAGCATGATTTTAACAATAAAACTACATAGGCTGGCCTATTGTACAATAAATAAAATACTTTATTGACCTTTTTGCGCCTCCATCTGTCTTATTTACCCACCTCGCTGCGCTCGGTAGTTTAATAACAGATCTCTGGACAAACGGTACAGTAAATAAAGCATATATTTACCGTACAATAGATACAGTAGTTATTAATTAACGTGTAATGTGTTAGAATATTAACGTGCAAATATTGATGCTAAGGGTCAGCTCACAGACTTCGTGGCTCGCCCATATTATTGAACTACTCTACTTGGACAACTTCGGTTGGTCACAGTAAGTACTGTATGGGATAATAATAACAATAATCCTTAAAAACTTAAAAAACTAATTAACTTAAAAAGCTGCTACAGTACAATATAATGTGCAAATCAATCTGATTGATCATTTCATTACCTGTTCTTTCTCAACCCAGTCCACCTTTTTCAAATTTGAAAAAGGTGGACAACAAAGCTGAAAAGGGTGGACATGCTGTGTGACGCAACTCGCCCGTGATTGGTCTGTCCACTGTCCATGTTTTCTGTGTCCAGTCCACCTTTTTCAAACACCCCCGTCTGTTGGGTGTAAACGCTACGCCGACAACCGACAGCCGACAACCACTGCCGACAACAGCAAATATGAAAATGTAAACTGAGTTCGTGACTCTCGTTTATTGTTGTGGTTAGAATAACCTTCTACAGTACTGTAACCTGTTCCTTTCCATCAAATAATAAATAACATTAATTAGCTTTAATAATGGTTGTCGGCGTTGGTTGTCGGCTGACGGTTGTCCGCGTAGCGTTTACACCCCTGTCTGTTGTTGTGTTGGCAGTAGGCAGGTAGGTAGCAGACTTGTTTATTCTTGCAGCCCTGTATCCCGCCCAGGTAACTGGTATGTGGTAGTATAATAGTGATAGTAGTTCCGCTAACCGGCCCTGCCGGCTTACTGGGTAGTGGGTACTGTACTGCTGTATAATTCCTGAATGCACGAATGAAAGAGCATGGCCGCCCTAAATCCTTAATTACATTTCTATTTCATCAGTTAATTGATTTCATTTTTCTAGTCAACAGTAGTAATTTGGTGAAGGTGGAAGGTACGGTAGGGTAGGCCTAAATTGTATATATATGCAAAAAAAGCAAAGCAAAGGACTACGGCAGTACGGTATATCTTCATACCTGCATACAGCAGTACAGTAGGCCTACACCGCTACACCATGTTCTGGAATATAGTGTCGTTATTCAGGTACCTGTACCTCCCCCCCCCCCCAAATTTTTCTACAAATCTTAATGAGATTGCATGAAATTTGAAACAGAGATACTTTCTCCTCCCTCCTCCTTGCTGGTGGCTGGGTGAGCCAGAATTATTATTTTCGCTTTCATTCTTTAGCTACGTCTTTCTTTCATTCTTTAGCTTTGTTGGTACTAGTCTACTAGTGGAAAGCTGACCGTGCAAGGATTCCAAATATATGTAAAAATATGTGAATTTGGTTGGTAAATAGCTGAGATATGGGCATTCGAATTTTGCATGTATTTGCTTCCGCTACAGGCCATTTATTCTATTAATAAATACACAACAGACACAATGTTCTAGAACATTTTGTATAGAGCTTTTTTGATAGAGCTACCCAAGCTGCCAAGCCTTTGCTTTCCTAACTTCTACATTCTATGTCCTTTTTGCTACTCTCTATCCATGATCCATGGTACTGGAAGTCGTCGATCTTCCTTAGTTGATTATTATCAATGGTTGTCAAGTTTCCATCAACATTAAAGCTGTAAAAGGTCATGAATTCGGTCTTGGTAGCATTTATATGCAATCCAACCTCCTTAGCAGGGCGATATCATCCGCAAAGTCGGTGTCTGTGACTATAGTTGCCAGACAGCCAGATATCTACTACTTCTGCGTTCTTGAAGTGTGAATCCCAGATCTTCACCGTTTGTGGCCGTCCTCATTGCGTAATCCAGCATAATTACAAATAGTAAATGGTGCTAATGTGTCACCTTGCAGTACGCCAGTCAGGATTGAGAAAAACTCAGTTTCACCATCTGGTGAGAGTACCTGCGCTTCTGTGTACTGTGTGTCACAATATAACAATCCAATGCCATCAACAATTACTTCTGGTATTCCATAAGCTCTTAGGATTTCAAGCATTTTACCTCTATCTGTCTATGGATGGAGTCGAATGCCTTCTTGAAGTCCATAAAAGTCATGACTGCGGGAAGATTCTTTGACTTAATTCCTCCAATCAGTCTCCGTAGTGCAAGTACAGTATCTGAGCTATTGTTGATCTACTTGGTCGAAATCCGTTTTGGCTCTTACGCAGTAGTTTCTCTATGTGAGGCCTAATCCTAGGATGGCTAAAACGTCTGTCCTTATCTGATCTGATCTGATCTGACGGTATCTGACACTTGTTCCACCTTGATTCAGAGCCCACCTTGGCAGCTTGGTGTAGTGGTTATATTGAATTCACATCTCACGGAGGTTGTGGGTTCAATCCCGGCATGGGGGCTAAGGTAGATTTTGTTTCGTCACGAATGCTTTGAAGAGTTTAGCGAGGCATCTCTGCCTGCCTTGCATCCTTAAATGGTAGCTAAATGAATACTGGAGTTTCTGCCCATGTCAGCATGTGAACTTTCCCCGGTATTCCCTTAACCCCCCCCCTCACTCTCTGTAACTAACGCTACTAACTAAAAGGAATTTGTTAGGA
Source organism: Nemertoderma westbladi (assembly GCA_032718475.1). Lineage (NCBI taxonomy): Eukaryota > Metazoa > Xenacoelomorpha > Nemertodermatida > Nemertodermatidae > Nemertoderma > Nemertoderma westbladi. The sequence continues at coordinate 54,325 of JAUCBJ010002023.1, read as the reverse complement.
TACTAGGAATGAGGACCTAACATAATATAGCACCTTTGTACCATGCAGCTTACTGTGTAATATGATTATAGTTAGACTGTCAGAATAGAAGTACAGACTGTCGTATGTCATACATCTTGTTTCTTACACCACAGACAGACAGGCCTACATTGCTGTCACGTACAGACAGTGGCCTACTGAACATTGTTACCGACCACTACACGGTCGCCTAACAAATTGGCGCTGCGATAAATATAAACTCAATTATTAATTTAATTATACCTTATGTACATTTAATTATAATGCGTTGGTGTTCTTCAATACAGAAGATGAAACGGCAAAGATTGAACTGTACCGTCTAACCGGACCGGAAACCGGTAGGCCTACACTCCTACCTACCTACAGTCTACAGTACCGGTAGTACAGCTACAGTTGTACAATACAGTGCAATACTATACAGTTGACAGTCTGCAGGCTACGCTACAGTCAGCCTCAGCAAGTTACTAATAGAATTTCAGCAATACAACAATAATACAGTTAGCCAACAAATTACAATGGCTTACAGAGGCGTTAAATACAGTAACGTTTGTGCTCCTTTTAACCCTGAGAAAGACCGGTGGGAGACATACTTGGTTATGTTCCGTACGATTCTCAGAACTACAAACTGGGTGAAACCGGACAATACAGCAATGACAGCATTAGAAGAAGAACAAGCCAAGACAGATATATTCATTTCGAACTGCGGTTTAGCAACATTAGATCTGCTGAATGATTTACGATATCCAGCAGATATTGCAAAGGATCCAATTGATACATTGTTGGATACCATTACAACTTACTATCGCAAAGGCAAGTCCAAGGAAGCAGCAAGGAGAAAATTCAGACTGTGTACACAGCAAAAAGAGGAAAGCATTACAGATTATGCAAAAAGATTGCGTAACCTTGCCAGAGATTGTCAATTTACAGATTTGGATGGCCAATTACGAGAACAGCTGACTGCTGGTTTAATAGATAATCATGTTGCAACCGAATTGATACAAAAGCAGGAAGATACATTCCCTGAAGCGCTAAATACGGCAATTAGCTTTGAGGAAGCTCGCAACATAGCATATGATAGAAACAAATCAGAGATTGAGATACAACGTGTTAATACAAGTCAGAGAGACCAAGGATCCTCCAATCGTGGTCGGTTTGGAAACAGCCGGGGTCGTGGAGGATACCATGGAGGAACTAGCAGAGGTAGTTCAAATTCATATACTTCACAACCACGGCAGGTTAGTCAAAGTAGGCAGATTACTTGCTACCGTTGTGGAAAACAAGGCCATAAAATTACAGAATGCAGAATGCCAGAACATATCATATGCCGATATTGCAAAGCTAAGGGACACGTTGAAACGGCATGTTTTAAAAAACGTAATGCAACCAGATCTAATCAGTTTAAGCCAAACAGTGAAAGAGGCTCAGTTGGAATGGTTGACATAGATGAAGGAGAGTACAATGACGATTTATTCATGAAACATACAGATATTTTACAGGATTTAGGCAATGAAGTTGAGATTAATACAGTGACTTTACCCAAAGTCAATTCGATTCAACTAGATATTCTTATAAATAATAAGAAAATACAAATGGAATTCGATCCTGGCGCTAAGCATAGCATATTACCATACAACAAATACGATGAACAGTTCCAAGATATACAATTACATGATTGTCCTTCAAAGTTACGTGGATACTGCAAAGGAACTGCCAGGATCAAGGGAGTCATTTACGTTGTGGTTGAATTCCCAGGTACAAATGTGGCAAAGTTAGAAAATATGCCGCTAATTATTGCAGAGGAGAGTGAAACCGAAAATTCACCATTATTTGGTCTATATTGGCTACAACATTTAGTGCATCGCGGAACTAGTATTGATGAGTTGTTACAACAGGATATTAAAATCCAAAATACTCAGTTAGACACGAAAGATCTTCCATATCGGTTACAAACCATGTTACAAGAATTTACAGAGGTTCTAACTGGCGTGGGATGTTATAAGGGAGAACCTTTACAAATTAGGATCAAAACATCAAACACAAATCCCAAATTCCTTCATTCAAGATCAGTCCCACATGCATACAAGGATAAAGTCATAGAACAATTAAAGATTGACATAAAAGAAGGACGTCTAGTACATACAGATGAGGGAGAAAACATTGATTGGGCTACACCATTAGTAATTATGCCTAAAAACGATGGATCCGTCAGAATCTGTGGGGACTATAAGAGCACTGTAAATCAGTACCTCATAGAAGATTATTTCCCTTTAATGTCTCAAGAGGAAATGTCCGCCAAACTGCAGGGCAAGACAATTTTTACGAAGTTGGATATGGCACAAGCTTACAACCAATTGCCAATTGATAAAGAAAGCCAAGCGCTGCTTACATTAGCGACACCATTAGGATTGTTAAAACCTACAAGGTTGCCATATGGAATCACTCCAGCTGCAGCCAAATGTCTTAAAGTTGTTCATTGTACATTGAGCAAATACATTTCAGTATCATACATGGACGAGTTTCTAATAGCTTCTAACAATATGGAAGAGCACTTACGGGATCTCCAGACAGTGTTTACAGCACTTAGGGAAGCTGGACTTACTATAGGAATGAAGAAATGTTCATTTGTGAAGTCAGAAGTGGAATTCTGTGGGCATATAATTACAAGCAAAGGATTTTTGCCAGATCCAAAGAAGGTACAAGCAGTCAGGGATATGAAACCTCCATCCACAAAGAAAGAATTACAAAGTGCATTGGGTTTTATGAATTATTTACGGAAGTATGTACACAAATACGCGGAGATATCCAACCCATTGTACAAATTACTACAGAAAGATACACCATTTGAATGGTCAAAAGAAGCCAACAATGCATACAATAATGTGAAGGAGGCCATATCGAATTGTACACTACTGGTTCACTTTAATCCATCGTTGAAAACGGAATTAATCACCGATGCGTCTGAAAAGGCTGTATCTGCCATATTGGGGCAGATTAATGAGAAAAGTGAATTCACACCAGTTGCTTTTGCATCAGCTACACTTGATACGCATCAGAGAAAATATAGCCAGCTCGACAGGGAAGCACTTGCTATAATGTTTGGTACAAGAAAATTCCAGCAATTCTTAATCGGTCATAAGTTTACAATCGTTACCGATAACAGACCACTCAAACGAATATTTGGTCCATTAAAAGCGCTTCCTGCTACGACTGTTTCAAGGTTACAACACTGGGCTGTTGAGCTAGCAGCTCATAACTACGCAGTTACAGCTATTAGTTCAGAAGAGAATATTGCTGATGCATTATCAAGACTTACACCTGCGACCAAAGATAATATTTACAAGGATAAATCAGATATAGACATTCGAGCTATGGACTTACAACAGGAACAAAACATAGTAGACATTCCTTTAACCAAACAAGGATTACAAGATGCTACTGAGGCTGATCCGGGATTATGTCATTTGAAACGCACAGTCGAATATGGCGAAAAGATACAAACAAATAATCCTGAGTTACGTCATTACAAAGCTATTGAATTTGAACTTACAATCAAAGAAGGAATAATTATGCGTGGTAATCGAATTATAATACCATCCAGCTTACAGGCACATGTAATGAAGGAACTACATTCCGCACACATCGGAGAAAGAAGAATGCTCACAAAAGCAGCAGACATCTGTTGGTGGCCTGGTATAGTAGATGATATAAAGTTATTCATCAAAGAGTGTACACCATGTCAACAATTCGCCAACAGTCCACCTCAAGAATATGTGTCATTACCAACAGCTAAGGCAGCATTTGAACGAATTCACACTGATTTAGCAGATTTCGAAGAACATACGATTTTAGGTATGGTTGATACGTATTCTGGTTGGAAAGATGCCAGAGTATTAAAGAATGCAAAGTCTTCTACAATTATAACAGAAATGAAAAATATGTTTGCATTTACAGGAATTCCGGCGATAATATTTAGTGATAATGGACCACAGTTCATTTCAACAGAAATAGAAAGTTTCTTTACAGACAACGGTATAACTCATTGGAGTTCCGCATTCTATTCACCAACTTCAAATGGTGCTGCTGAAAGAACCGTGCAAAGTATAAAGAACTCGATGAAGAAACAAAAGTTCAGTATCGAAAACGATACTATACAAGATAAGATCAGTAATTTCCTAATGCAGGATAGAAATTCACTGTACACACCAAGAGGAAAAACCCCGAACGAATCAATTTTCCAATATCCTACAAAGACTCGGTTAGAACGGTTATTGGAATATCCAGTGACGAGTAACAAAAGCGACGAAACAAGTGGAAAATTCGAGATCGGTGAAGCGGTCTGGATAAAAAACTATAGTCGACCGGGTAGGGGGCAAATAATTGTAAAGTGGCTCCCGGGACGAATAATAAAAAGGATTGGATCGCGAGTATACATGGTTAAAGTTGGTGATATTTTGGTCAAACGCAATGTTAACCAAATAAGGAGTCGATACAACCCATGGAATGACAAAGAAGGTACCACATCCATTACCAATTCGAATCCAACTACTACGATGAGCCGTCACGCTGGAGCAGGTCCCAGTGTCGGAAGTGGTAAAAGAGTACCAACCGGCGGTCTACCACTAGCAACAGGACGTGGTGACATCATGGAACCGACCCAAGGATCCACACAGGAAGGTACTTCGGTTGATCCTATTTCGCAGGGACAATCTCAGTATCCAGCAACGCGGGAACCGGGACAGACTCAAGGTCAAGGTCAAGTAATAAAAACATTGCGAAGTGGGAAACAATATACTGTTTGATGAATTCAATAATTATACGAACTCGAACTAAATATAACAACATATACTGGTTGAAGAATTATATGTGTGGATAAACTCGAGATACGTAGAGTACCCATAATTCAAAACTTTATTAGACATACAGTATAACAAATCATTTTGTGTGGGGGTGATGTTAGGATACTAGGAATGAGGACCTAACATAATATAGCACCTTTGTACCATGCAGCTTACTGTGTAATATGATTATAGTTAGACTGTCAGAATAGAAGTACAGACTGTCGTATGTCATACATCTTGTTTCTTACACCACAGACAGACAGGCCTACATTGCTGTCACGTACAGACAGTGGCCTACTGAACATTGTTACCGACCACTACACGGTCGCCTAACAGAATTCATATAAAATAAGCTAGAAATTTTAATCTTGTTTTTGGCGGCGGGTACCAAATTTTGGTGCCAGCCCCAAATTTTGAAATATTTCAATTTTGTAAATTGAGTATTTGAAGCTGTTTTTTACTCTTAACCAGTGGCTCCCTTCTGTAAGAAATGTACATACGCCAAATGTCAATATGTGCACTGCCTTGTCGGATTCCGATGGCCCACACCTGCCCCGATGTGCCCGCTGCGGATCTGCAGTAGTAAACCTATATGGTTAGGTCAAATCCAAACATTCACCCGAGACCACCAAATGGCGCGCTATGTGAAGTACCATGCAGTGCAGACACGATAACGTTGAAGCTGTTTTTTCCGCAATAGGGGTTTTTAGGCATTCTAGTCTCGTTGGAATATATATGAAAATTGCACCAGGCATATCATCAACGTTGTATTTTTCGGTGCTGTGTGCAAAATTTGGTGCCAGCAAGAACTTTTGAAAATTCATTCAATAATTCAATTGATTGTGACAACTTATACTGTAATCCTATCTTACATTTTAGAGGTTTATAAATATTTATCTAACAACTATACATCTCAAACTTGTGTTTTTTGGAAGTATCTGAGTATGGGGTTTCTTGCGTTATACGGATTTGTGAGGGATCGGAATTCAATGGAATGTGTAAAAATTGCATAAGAATTCTGAAACTTGTATTTTTCGGCGGTGGGTGAAAATTTTCAACAACATCGTTTATTGTTTTGGTTAGAAATTGCCGCCGCTGTAACCTGCTCTTTTCCTTCAATTGGAAGGTAAAAACATCGTTTATTGATTTCCACCTTCCCACCCACCTTTCGATCTTCCTTCATCGTTTGGGTATAAACTCCGCTGTATCAGCTGGCAATCAGGGCAATATCAGTCAGGGAGATCATCAAATTTGAGAATACCTCAAATTTCAAATTATAAACCCAATTTTGGAATTACCTCAAATTTAATACAAGGTTAGGTTAATTCTCTAAATTTGAGTTTTACCCCAAATTTGAATTTCATAGCTACTACTACTACTACTAGGATCGGCATGCTGCATTGCAGCTGCATTTTTAAGAATGCTGTGCCGGCTTGTCAACAAAATTGCACCGCCACAACTCCCTATCACCCATGACATTTGCTAGATCATCCGCATCTTTAAGGCCAGTGTCCTTTAAGATGCGTCTCAAGAAAGTCATGGGCTGTCCACCATGCTTATTCACTCCATGAGGCTGCCATAGTACAAGATTATGCACTGGCTGGTCCTCACGGCGAAAGCAATGTCCTGCAAAGCGGAGGCGATTTTGTTCTAGTGTCAAGCTTGGGGGAACCAATGAGACACCTCCAATGTTATATAGTGTCTGGTTGGAGATGTGTGCATTGTACTTGACACAATGTACCCGGCGTAGCATTCTTGTGAATGTGCCATCCAGAGATTTGGTGTCCTCAGCAGTTAGAGCCCAGCATGGACTCCCGTAGAGGAGTACTGGAACTACTGCTGCTCTAAATAATCGGACCTTAAGTTTCCGATTAATTCTAGGTGACTTCCAAATCCTGGAAAGCCTATTCAAGGCTGCCCATGCCTTTCCCTTACGTATTCGAAGGTCCTCACCTGACTTCCGGATCCATGATCCCAGGTAACAGAAGTCGTCCACATGCTCAAGCATACCATCCTTTGAGCTTATGCTCATCCGATCAGAGACTTGCTGAGGACTTTCAAAGTTAACTGTCAGAATTTTGGTCTTTCTGGAGTTAATAAAAAGACCAACACTAGAAGCAGCATGTTCTAATGAGCTGAGGAGCCGCTGGGCTCCCTCTAATGATTCTGAGAGTACTCCTAAGTCATCAGCAAAGTCTAGATCAGTTAGGTACTTGGCAGGATTTCCTCGACTTCTGGAGCCAGTAGGTGGAGTTATCATCACCCCATCATCATTATGATGATCTAAGGACATGCGTAGAACATAGTCAACCACAATAATGAACAAGAATGGTGCAAGTGTGTCTCCTTGGAGGACGCCCCATAACACTTCAAATGGTTCTGTGTCACCGTCAACAGTAGACACAAATGTTGTCGAACCATCGTATACTGATCTGATTGCTGCAATAATTTCATCAGGAATCCCATATAATGAAAGTATGCTGAACATACGTGAGCGAGAGACTGAATCAAAGGCCTTGAAGAAGTCAACAAAGATAACAGCCAGATGCCTGTCTTTCTTTTTTGATAACTCTTCAATTATCCTTCTAAGTGCCAAAATGGGCTCCATGGTCCCACGACCTTTACGGAACCCATTCTGATTTCCACGTAGCAGTCTCTCAATGGGATCCCTGATGCGATTTAATAGAATTCTATTGTATAGTTTTGCAGCAATCGATATCAATGAGATTCCCCGAAAAGAACCATAGAGTGTTAGGTTGCCCTTCTTGGGAACTGGCACCAACTTATTTGTTTTCATTTCTTGTGGGACTCTTGTTGTACGGTACATGTCTACTATGATGGGATAGATGAGCTTTAAACACTCAGGTATTTTAAAGACCTCAGGGGGAACACCATCTACTCCACTGGCACGATTGGTCTTAATGCTCTTTGCAGCAGCCTTCACTTCTGCAAAGGAGATATCGCCAATGGGAATATCTGGGAGTACAGACTCAGACACTTTTACTTCTATAAAGTTATCAGGCAATACCCTGTCATTATTGAGGAGCTTTTCAAAGTGGTCTTTCCAGCCATTGAGGCGATCGGCTGGTGATTCAGCCTTAACCTTGGTGGTTGGTTGGCTTTTCCGCCCAGTAAGCAGATTGATCGATCTCCATGCCTGGGATGATTGCCTGCTGTCGTCAGCATCATTGATGGCATCAACCTGTTGGTTTATTAGCTCCTGTAGATTAACAGAGTACTGCCTGTTCAGGGACCTAGATGCAGCTTTAACTGCATTCTTGGCCGCTGTAGTCTGTTTGAGTCGGGACTCTTTCTGCGCCTTATGAAGGTCATTTCGGCACTTCTGAATTTTGTTGTCAGTCCAGGGGGCCCTTTTCCTGTTTCGAGGGTATACAGGAACTGTTTCTGCAGCTGCTAACTTAACTGCTTCTGTAAAGGCAGTATAGCCCTCACAGTGATCTGCCGCCTCAGAGGCAAGAGCCTCATACCTGTTGCTCAGCTGTAGTGTGAAGCTGGATCTCACACTTGGCTGTTGCAACAGAGAGGACCAGTCATGCCGTGGCAAGGCAGATTTCGTTGTTCTGCTAGCACGCAGACTAAGTCTTACCTTGGCCACAATAAGGCGGTGATCACTGGAGAAGGGTCGAAGTGTAAATGCATTACAGTCTTGTATAGAGCTCCTGTATTTCCTACGAAACAGAATATGGTCTATCTGGGACTTGTGACCACTGGGTCCACTATGAGTCCATAGCTTTCCAGTTCGCTTCTTGAACTGGGTTCCAGCCGAAAACAATCCATTTCCAGAGATAAAATCCTGAGGATGGACAGAATTTCGGTTAACACTATTGCTATAGACCCAGGGCGATGTAGGTGATTGATGCAGACTTGCATTAAAGTCTCCCAGGAATGTTAAGAATGCATGCTGATCCACTCCATCAGTTGCTGCTTGTAGATTGTGGTAGAAATTTTCCACCTCCTCTACAGGGGCAACACTAGTTGGAGAGTAGCACACAATCAGAACCACCTTAGGAAACTTCTTAGCCAGTCTTCCAGAACATGAGAAGTAGCATACATAGCTGCATACTGGCATAGTCAGATACAGACAGAAGTCATAGTTGGCCTAGTTCAGTAGTTGTTAGTTTGTTACTGTATTGCAAAGGTAAAAAAATAAACTGATGTAAGCCTAGGGTAGTGTCTGAGTGTTGTGAAATATAATATTTAAAACATATTCAGTATTAGATGGTAGACATATAAAATGAAGTACAGAGCTTAAAGAACTTATATTTTTATATTGTTAGGCTACTTTTTTGCTTAAGAATAGGCCTATGCCCTAAAATCGGGAGAAAAAGTAGTAGGCCTACTTTTTTCCCTACTGGTAGGGAAAAAGTTGTCCCCATAATATCTGAATATTGTAACTTTTTGTTGGGCACAGCTTTTGCAAAGTCGGCAACACAGCCAGACAGCAACCTGCAATAATATTGAATAATATTGCCACATAATAATGTACCATAGGCATAGAGCCATAATTTTGCAGTGATTTTACTTTTTCTCCAGGTAAAAAAAGTAAAATAAAACATTGGCACTTGTGTCAAATAGGGCTGTAGCGCTGTAGGGGACCCTCCTAGCTCCTATTCTGCTAATCCTGAAATCACCAAAACTAAAGTCACTTTCACTAGTGCCCGGTTACAGTACAGGGTTAGCAAAGCAAAGGAGCAGGTTACAGAGGTGAGTTGAAAGTAACCAAAAAACAATAAACAAGAGTTAGGAATATTGATATCACCTGCACTAAATTTCAGCAATAGCTGGTGATTTCAGGATTAGCAGATTAGGAGGGTCACCTATTTGATTTGACACAAGTGCCAAAATATTTTTGGTGGAATTTCTAAAATTTCATTGAATGTGTTGATCAAAATTTTTGATCAAAATTTTTGATCGAAATTTGAGCAAAATCCATCCCTACACAACACACCATTGCAATGCAACTTTAGTGCCTGCAAGGTGTCGAGAAAGGCAAGAAATGAGATAAAGCCTCGAGAATAGGTTAGTGAAAAAGGTTATACTTTTTGCCCAAGTTATAAATGATTCTGGTTCCTCATAAGGTCAATTTAAAAGGATGTATGTATGTATAGTAGGCCTATAAACAAACAGTCACTTAGATTTCTAAAACATTTCAGATGTCTTGATAAGAAAGCAGAGTCTAAAGACTGTTTAAAAGACTAGCGATTAGTGATGAGATGATGATGTTTCTACTGTGTTCCAGGTCCAGCATATTCCATATGTTAATAACCCTGATAAAGAAGAGGTGATGTATGGAACATTGGAACATGCAGACATGGCAGCATGGGCGGGGCTTGGCCATTGCTTCATAATTTTATATATATGGCCACTGGCCAGGTCATGATTGCATTGGATGTCTGGCTGGGATATTAAAATACTCTGCGATGATGTTGCACATTGTTGTAATGGAGGATCAGGTTTAGATCTTTACATATAAGTTTAAAGCACATTATCAAATTGAACTTTAATTGAAGTATACTGTAGAAGGTAGTGGTTCCAACTTTAGACTGTTAGAGTCTCCAGTTTCTAGTCATATAGAATAACTAACAAAAGAATCAAGTCCACATATATCCCAGTAAAAAATCCGCATTCGTAACGCATGGGATGGCGCATATTTCACGCATTCGTAACGCATTCTGAAATGTTACATAGATGAACCATGCGATACGAATGCGAAAACCGAACCAAATACGCATCCTTTATTCGCATATCGAATGTAATACGAACCTTATTCGAATCCCGCACATTCTACGAATGCGTCCCTAATCTTATACGAATGTTTCCCGCACACGATACGAATGCGTCCCGCATGTTATATACGAATGTTTCCCGCGCTATACGAATGCGTTACGAATGTTTTACGAGTGTTATACGAATGTTTACCGCAGGATTTTTATTTTTTTATTATTTCGCTACAGTTTACATAGTTTTAACAGTTTACAACTGATAAAACGTGTCCATTTTATTTTATTTTTTTAAATATACTTGATATTCCGAATCGAATATGAAAGCCATTTTCAATTTCCCCAAAAAAATGTTCAGATATAATTCAAGAGCACGCAATTTCAGACGTAAATCGTTATAGTTATTATTATACTTATATTAATTATTATTGATGGTTTATTATTTTTTATGATATTTTATTATTATATTATTTTATTATTATATTATATTATTTTATTATTATATATATTTTTATTATTATTATATATATATTTTATTACTTATTATCGAAAAAAAACGAATTAATATTCTAGAATATAGTAAAAAAAACATTGAAATTATGTGGATGCATCTCATAAAATGTATGCCTTTGATGTATTTTGTCTGTAAGATTTTTTTACCATTAATAAGTGTAGGGCCTACTGTAGCAGTAACCGGTAATTAACTGCTACAGTATATCAGTAGACTTTTTAATGGCTTTTTATAGCGAATTAAACAAATTCGACCTGGAGGCCTAAGAAACTGTGTGAGAATATCACCATACACACGTATAATTTAATAAAAATGCCACATGCTTTATAATATGTATTGGTACTGTACTGTAGGCCAGGTGAGATAAATAATGACAACATAAAACTACTGTAATAACTTTGGGAAATGAGTACTACTGTACAGAGGCTAAAACTACGGGTGGGGGGGGGGGGGGGGGTGCCTGCCTTGCCTAGTGCCTACATACTATAAGTATGCCTACATACTGTAGTTCGTTACGTTAATACTGTAGTTTTATGTTGTCATTATTTATCTCACCTACCCTACAGTACATAACCTTTACATTATTACAGTATATCAAGCATGTTGGTAAAGGGAACAGGTTTACATACCAAAATAATGGGGAACCAAAATAATAAATGGGAGTTGAGAATTACTGGGCAACCCATTAAATAAATATATAGTAAAAGTACATAGGACTGGCTGACTGGTAACAAAGGGGGAGAGCTACTAACTAATAACACTATGTTCGATTCTTTGCCGAATGGTGATTGGTCAGTATTACAGTCTGTACGGTACTCTAATTGAGAGTGCTTTGCATGCGTATCGCATGCGTCACGAATGGACCACGAATAATTTTAAGCGTGGCGTGGCTAAGCATTCGTATCGCATGTGGTACGAACGAATGAACCACGAATTATTTTTTGTGTGGTGTGGAAGCATTCGTATCGCATGTGCCACGAATGATGAGCCACGAATATATTTACAAGTGAACTCTCACATGCGATACGAATACTATACGCATTCGTTAAATTATTCGGACTGACGAACCATTGACGAAGGCTTCACGAATCTTAAATAACATTGCACGCACCTTTTACGAATGCTGCATGTTGTACGAATGCGTTACGCATGGGGATTTTTTACTGGGATTGTATAAACCACGTCAACCTGTCAACCTTTGCGACAACATTTGTCTAGAAATGGGCTCCAAACTGATGGTACAGAATTCCAATTGACAGATAGAGCTAGGGCAGGCGAAAATTACATAAGTCTTCAAGCTATCAGGGGAGGAATGGCTTCATTTGATATACAAAGTTTTAAAAGAGGACATCAACAACCAGAAAACATATTTTTTTCCGAAGATGTGTGATATGAATGATGAACAGAACAGACCACAGACGAATGCCAGAATATGCAAACTTCCAAATTCTGGAATTGATTCAACATCTACAAGATATACAGTAGTAGGCCTTCCTGAGTCTGTGACTGTGCAGCTGTGTGAGCTTGAATCTCGCAACATTGAGGATTTGGTAGACTGTTCTTCTTACCAACAGTAAGGCTTAGGATAGCAAATTTCTCTAGTCTTCTGCATTTTTCTCACCAATCACTAACGGAGTTAACAATCATTAAAGTTATTGACTGTAAGTCAGTAAGTTACTGTGCTGTAAGGTTAAGCCTACCCCTGTACCCTGCATACATGTCATGCCACAGGTTACACTGGTCACCCATTCTCACCAAGCTCTATACTGCTATAAGCACTAAGCAGCAAAGCCTACTGCTAAACCCTACTGCTGACAGGCTGGTGATGTTGTAAAGGCTGGCGAAATTTGAGGTTTTGTCTCAAATTTGAGGTTTAACCTCAAATTTCAATTTTCGCCCCCAATAAAAGCATGTTTGCATCGGTGAAATATTTTATTGCATCGGTCCTACGAATTACCCCAAAATACCCCAAAACACCCCAAAATAGTATAAAACTACCCCAAAATAGTTTATAATTACCCCAAAATACCCCAAAATAGTTTAGAATTACCCCAAAATACTTTTTTTTGAGCCTTTGTTTTGGAAATTTAATTTACCCCAAAATATGGTAAAATGACGAATTACCCCAAAATAATGACGAATTACCCCAAAATAATTAAAAAATTTTTCTTCACTCTCGTTTATTGTTTTGGTTAAAAAAACTTGCCACTGTAACCTGCTCCTTTCCCTCGCTGTTAAAAAACATTGTTAGCTTATTTTGGGGTATTTTGGGGTAATTTTTTAGCCTTTTTGGGGTATTTTGGGGTAATTTTTGACTATTTTGGGGTATTTTGGAGTATTTTGGGGTGTTTTGGGGTATTTTGGGGTAATTCGTAGGACCCTATTGCATCGATAAAAGTTATTATTTTACATTATATTTTAACATACAGACATATTAAAAGTAGAAGTTGCTCCAACAGCATCACTCGATATTATGAGCCTAAAAATACCTCAAATTTGAACAAAAAACCCCAATTTTCGACAGTCTATTACCAGAATTCGAAATTTGGGGTAACCCCAAAATTGATGATCTGCCTGACTGAATATGGGGCATGTTAATGTGTTTTGCCATATTCGGCAGTACAGTACTGTACATAGGTACTGTACCTCTTCCTGCCTTCCCTTTCAGCCTTTAGCGTAACAAACAAAAAACAATAAATATTTTAAATGTAATATACTAATAAGTACAGTATCATTATTCAATAATATTAATTATAATTAATATAATTAATTTTATATTGACAACTATTAACAAGAAAGATTACTAAAATATTGCAGCTAAGGCAGAAAGGCTGTATTGTTTTTAATAAATGATTAATGTTTCAACACCAACTAAATCTGCGAAAATTGTTTCCATCTGAAACTATCCATCTTTGCTGGGGCAATCACACAACTTTCATACCCACCATCCTTCATCCTACAGTACTGTATATCGCATTTTTAACATGCCTTTGCTGCCTTGGCTGCATACCGGTATGCCTGAAGGCCTACTGTTGTCGTATGATGATACTGATACGTAACATGGCAACCTGATCTCCTATATTGGCTATTTACCTGTATCGCTGTATCTCTTTCTCCTGATTGGTTATAGGATCAGATGCCGTCAGATCAGATCAGATCAGATAAGGACAGACGTTTTATTCTACCTCGCCTAATCCTATATAGAATCATTTTATTGTATATTTTGGCAGCTACCACAAGCAGACCGATCCCACGATAGTTTGTTGGTATACCAAGGTCTCCTTTCTTGGGGAGAGGCTTTAGTTGAACTTTAGTCCAAATTGGTGGTGGCCTTTCCCCTTTTAACATCCGGCCTCCGCTGGGATTTCATCTAATCCACTCGCTTTATTATTGGACATGCTTTTAATGCTTATTTGGAGTTCGGCAGGTGTAAGTCCCCTGTTTCTATAGGCGAGTGTCTTGTCATATATTTTCCTTGTAGGGCTGACCTCGATGTTTGGTGGCTGCCCAAGCAAGTTGCTGAAGTGATGTTTCCACTTCCCAACACGTTATTATCAGGACTATCGGCTTTGAGGCGCCCCTTTGCACAACTTTTCCGACCAGATACCTCATTTACAGTTTGCCAGGTAAGTCTTGATTGTTGCTGTATGTGAGCAGTTGTAATTGCTTCAATTTTACTCTGTCAGCCTGTACAGTATGTACTTTTCCTGGCTGATGTTGTAGGCCAATTTAAGATCGTCCTTAGCTTTCTCAACCTTGTTATTGTTTTCGGTTGTTGGTTGTTCGGTTTTAACTTTGTAGGCTATCTTAAGATCTTCTCTCTTACAACTAACCTCAGAGTTTTGTCATGGCACGTACTGTTTTCGTTTGGGTTTCTGGGGGATATGCCTCTTAGCTGATTCCTTGTGGGCTGTTATTATATTCTGGTATATTGAATCGGTGGACTGGATATGGGAGGGGATTTATGTTGCACTTGTTTTTATGAAACAATCTGACAATTGAATTATAGTGTGTGTGTGTACTCAGCTTTCGTTTAATCACTTCACCGGTAGACTGGTAGCTTATTGTACTGTCTGACTGTAGAATATTTAAAATGATAAAAAAAGGGACTTGGTAATATACGTGGATTTTAAGTCTACTTTTTATTCATCCCGTGTTTGTATTTGAAAGAGCCCAATATGATTTATTACCGATGCTGTATGTAGAGCGATGAGCTACCGATCCCGTTATTCCGTTTGTCTGATAATCACCAGGATACCTGACATATACCGACCCAGCAAAGTCACATCCTTCGAAATTGCTACTAATATGCTGCTAATTTGATCGAAATAAATTTTCTTCGAAATTATCAGCATTTTCGCCGTCTAAATTGTCTGATAATTCAGTCTACAATTCGTAGGATAAATTATCCTTCTAAACGAAGGATAAATTCGAAGACTATTCGAAGATTCTGAAGATTTAGCTAGTTTTTAGCCGGCAAATAGAAGGATAAATATGCCTACTATTCGCCGGATAAATTATCCTTCTAAACGAAGGATAAATTTGTAGACTTTTCGAAGGGTGGATGAATTGATAATTTTTATCCTTCGTTTAGAAGGATAATTTATGCTGCTATTCGAAGGATAAATTATCCTTCTAAATGAAGGCTAAATTTGTAGACTTTTCGAAGGGTGGATGAATTTATAGTTTTTATCCTGCGTTTAGAATGATAATTTATGCTACTATTCGAAGGATAAATTACCTTCTAAACGAAGGATAAATTTGTAGACTTTTCGAAGGTTGGATCATTTAGCTTAGTTTTGTTTAGTTATGCATAGTTACTGTAGGCCTATGTTATGTTTTATCCGGCAAATTCTGAGAGTAAAATAATAATTATATACTGTAGTTATGCCTACTAATAATCCGAATATTTTTTTATCTGGGGACCATATATAGCAATAAATTAGTACAAAGTTATCAGTTCTTTAGAATTGTCGATTATATAATAATATATAATCTGAAGCAAAGAAAATTGATCTATATTATGTCCAGTGCCATTCATATTGTTTTATGAAATAAATCCATTAATTACTGTGTGATGCTGTGTCTGTCCTTAAAGGTGCGGAAATCCATGTATCCAGAGTCTGCAGGTCTGAGTGTATGGCAGAGCTAGAGGTAAAGGCGATGTCCATACTGCCCTACAGTATGTTATTGTCAGAATGTCAGACACCTGTACAAACGAGACTACAGTATCTGACTACAGTATGTCTTTCAGGCAGTCAGGGAAATCCTGGGGACAAACAAAGCACATATTTTTTCAGTATTAATACGTGTACTATATCCGAACAGTGCCGGATTAAGCCTCTGGTGGCCCTAAGGCACATTTTAGTACTTTCCAAAAATGGCCCGAAAATTGATATTTTTCCGCAAACCCTTTCAAAAGAACAAGTCGCTAAAAACAACTGAAATTGTGAAAATGTTGCGAAGGAAATATAAAGTATTTTCGTTGGATGACTGACTGCGTGCAAATAACTACTAATTACTTTAATAATAAGTAGGCCTACTTTGCAAAAATAGTTTTCATCAAGAATTGTAACATTACTAAAACGGCATATAAAACCTTTGCTATAAAGAGTGTAATGGTTTTGGTAGATTTTCTCAAGCTTTAATTTTTTAATATATTTATGGGACCATTACCCCAAATCTATTTGTTTTATTTATAAAGCTACTATTCTGAAACCTTAACACAATGATCTGTGAGCTTTTATATACGATGAAAACTGAGTATAGATAGATTCATAAACCGTTAGTTCGAAAATTATGGCACTTTTTGAGCAGGTCGGTTTTTTCAAAATTGGGTACAAAAAATTGTTACAAAATCGGCTCTAGAAGATACAAATGGCCATGTTTTACAAAACCAACGATAGTAGTCCTAAAGCTGCTGAACATTTTGGTATATGTTTGATGGGTATTAGCCGGCGAAATTAGTAGCAATTTATCAGCGACTTATCATGCTATGACTTTGCTGGGGATACTTGCCTAACAACTCAACTCCTACCGGACCTGGAATGAAAAATCTTTGTTAGCAGGCTTTGTTAGTGCTACGTGTAGTTTCAAAATACCAGCAATTCTGGCCCTACCGGTAAATGACAGGAATGGAAATTACAAACTACGCGTAGGTCGAATAGATTTACCCGGATATTGTGTTAGAGAAACTGTGATAGGCAAAACAGAAGTAGGCCTAAGCAGCTAGGCTTGTACAGTCTGCAGTCTGACAGTTGTAGCTAGGATAATTGCTGAATTGCATCGGATCGTATCGGATCGGATCGGATCAGACGGCATCTGACATATAAAGATATAATTCTACCTCGTTAAAATCACTATCTGACTAATACTGTATTAATCTTAATATTTCTGCAAAATTTATTTGCGCGCTACGCACTGAGGCACTCCTTTTAATATTTTAATACTATAGGTCTGTAGGTCTGCTGCAGTATAAACTGATAAATTATTACAATAGGCTATAATACAGTCAGACAGTACCGGTACCGGTACCTAATAATTGCAAAATTTCTTGGTGAATGGTTGGGGTTGGCGCGCATTGAATGTCATGGCTGGCGCGCTTTTCGTTTTACCAGAACCCGTGTGGCACACTTTTTGTAAATTTTCCATATAGGTCTGACTGTCACCTATGTTAACTAGCCTATTCTCTATTGTCTGATTGTGTATTGCTGTACTGTACTACCAGTATAACTGCAGAACTGTATAATAATATGAGTTAGGAACCGGCAACCGGTATCGTTTTACAGGTTTACATCACTGATCTGATCACCCATCAGTCCGTCACAAAAGTCGATAGTCCTACCAGACAGCCAGACCAGCACTTTATTTCATATTTGTTGACTTTAAATTTTGGGTTTGGGGAAACAATTATCGATATGTATATAAAGCAGGTTATAATTCAGGGGTTTCGTTCATATAAAGACCAGACCGTTATTGAACCATTCAGCAAACAGCACAATGTTATTGTTGGTCGGAATGGCTCGGGTAAAAGCAATTTCTTCTACGCAATCCAGTTTGTTTTAAGTGACGAATTCAGTCATCTCAAACCAGAACAACGCCAAGCCTTACTGCACGAGGGTACAGGCCCGCGGGTAATCACTGCCTTCGTCGAAATAATATTCGATAATACCGACAGTCGCATGCCCATTGACAGTCATGAGGTTGTTTTGCGTAGAGTCATTGGTTCCAAGAAAGACCAATATTTCCTAGACAAAAAGATGGTCACTAAAAATGATGTCATGAATCTTTTGGAGAGCGCAGGATTTTCACGATCCAACCCTTACTATATCGTTAAACAAGGGAAAATTACCCAAATGGCCACGGCATCGGATAAGGATCGTCTCAAGCTTCTCCGTGAGGTGGCCGGAACCAAAGTTTACGACGATAGGAAGAAGGAAAGTTTGCAGATTCTAGAGGAAAATGAGGGAAGATTGGCGAAAATTAAAGAGGTCTTAGATTATATACAGGAAAAGCTCAGTACCTTGGAGACAGAAAAAGAAGAATTAAAAGAGTACCAGAAGTGGGATAAACAGAGGCGAGCTTTGGAGTTTACTATTTACGATAAAGAACTTAAAGAGACGAGGAATAAACTTACCAAACTGGGGGACGAGAGAGAGAGTAGACAAGAGGAGAATACACAGTTGCACGGGAAACTAGAGGAAGTGGTGAAGCGAATCCAAAACCAATATAAAGACCAGTCGGATTTGCGTAGTCGATTGCAGACATGCAAGGACGACGTGGAACAACTTTCGTTGGAAACTCAAGCCTCTCACACTCTACGCACGAAACTGGAGCTCGAGATTCAGGATCTAAAGGCGGAAAGAGAATCAGGTAACAAACGGGTCGATGAAATGAGAGAGAAATTGGCTGGAATATCCGACCAGATTGAGACGACTGAGAGCAAGTTGCGGGACACTATACTGCCGAGGTACGAGGATTTGTGTAGCCGAGAACAATCGACGAACGAAGAGCTCGCGGCGGCTGATCAACAGCGTAAAGAGTTGTACGCTCGTACCGGTAGGGGGCGACGATTCGAGAGTCAGAAGGAGCGCGACGATTGGTTGAAACGCGAGTTAAATAAACTCGATTACAGCGTCAAAGATAAGAAAGATCAGATAGAGAAGCTAAAAAAGGGTCTAACTGATGATAAGAACCGTCAATATGACATGGAGAAATATATGGAGGAGTTGAACACCAAGATGGACACGATGAGGCAGGATATGGAGAAGCTGAACGCCGAGTACTACCAGCATAAACGGAGTAAAGACGAGAAAGCGAACGAGAGAAACGCAATGTGGAGAGAAGAGAATGCGATACAGCAAACAACGTCGAACACAAAGGATGAACTTAGTAGAATGGAACAGCGGTTGAGGAGTCTAACTGGTAAAGCAGTTCTCAACGGAATTGATAGTGTACGGCGTGTTCTTCAAATATTTCGGGATTCTAATAAACCTGACCTGAAAAAGATTGCTGATGGTTACCAGGGCACTCTTATAGAGAATTTTTCGTGCGACGATAAGTTTTTCACGTGTGTGGAAGTTACAGCGGGATCACGTTTGTTTCACCACGTTGTCGATGTGGATACCACCGGCACTAAAATACTTCAAGAGATGAATAAACACAAAATGCCCGGTGAGGTTTCCTTTATGCCTCTGAATAAGTTGGATTCCCAAGATCAGGTAGAAGTTGAATCCCAGCACAGATCCGACGCAATTCCTATGATCAATAAATTATCTTTCGAGGATAAACTTAGTAAAGCCTTTCAACATGTGTTTGGAAAAACGCTGATATGCAGGAATATGGAGATTGCCACTGGGTTCTCTGATGCATACAATTGCAACTGCATAACAATGGATGGCGACCAGGTTAGTCGCAGAGGCGCCCTTACTGGCGGTTACTATGACTCCCGTGAGTCTCGGTTGGAACTACAGAAGTCCATCAACCGTTTAAGGGCCGAGCTTTCTGAGCAACAGGAAAGGAACGAACAGCATCAGGTTGAGTTGCAGGCTACTGAGAGCGATATAGACAAGGCGATACGCGAGATGCAACGTATTGAAAGTAAAACGAGCCGAAATAGAGACATATTGGACCAAATACGGACCGATTTGAGGCTGACCAAAGAACAGCACGAGACTATTCAACGCGGGTTTCGCCCGAAAGAGAAATCCTTGCAAAGTTTGGAAACTTCGATGCTAGAAATGGAAGCCCAGAAGAAAAGTTACCAGGAGGAATTGGGGACAACATTAGCTTCACGGTTTAACGAAGACGATAAACAGAAAATATCTGTCCTCGAAAAACAGATTAAACACCTGACCAAAGAATCCAAGCAACTAATACGGGATCGAACGCGGACCGAAGAGGAAAAGAATAAACTCGAGAATTATCTTAGTGACAACCTTAGGAGACGCCACGAGGAATTAGTTAGTCAATTACAGGATATTGAGACTGTTGATGTTGAAACGCGATTGATACAATCCAGAGATGAACTAACACAGGCGAGGAAAGTCGGTATTGATAACGATCGACGATTGAAAGATGTGGAGAAAGGAATGGAAGATCACAAGAAGGAAGATAGTAAAATGCAACGAGATATTGAGAAGAGCTTAACCGACGAACGGGAGTTCCAGGATGCTATTTCTGAGTTGACTAAAGATCTAGACAAAATGACCAACAAACAGACGTTATTTCTGAAGAAAAAGGAGGAATGCATGAAAAAAATAAGGGAGCTTGGATCTCTGCCTTCGGAAGCCTTTACAAAACACCAAAATCTAACCACCAAACAATTATATAAGAAGTTAGAAAATTGTCATGAGCAGCTGAAGAAATACAGTCACGTAAATAAGAAAGCTATTGATCAGTTTATAAGTTTTTCAGAACAGAAAGAGAAATTGATCAAACGGATGGATGACTTGGAGCGCGGTAAGGCGGCTATTGAAGATCTGGTTAATGCGTTGGACCACAGGAAGTACGAAGCTATTCAACTATCGTTCAAGCAAATCTCGAAATATTTCGAGGACGTGTTTATGCGTTTAGTTCCCGATGGAAGTGGACATTTACAGATGGATAAAGGGCGAACCGGTGTAGGCGAGGGCGACTCTGAGGATGAGAGTCAGGGGGAGCTGCCTCCCACTGTAGAGCAATTCAAAGGGGTTTCCATCAAAGTGAGCTTCTCTGGGCGAAAGAATGAAATGAGAGAAATGGGACAACTTTCTGGTGGACAGAAGTCACTGGTCGCTCTCAGTTTAATATTCGCTATACAAAAGGTAAAGTTTAGTCATATTTTGTATTTTGTCACAACGTTGCAATACTACTTATGTTGTAGCATAGAAATGTCATTAGTACTTTGTATTTTGGCACAACCGTACCATACTAATTGGTATTGTTCGTTCTATGCCGTTTATACAAGTAATTTTTTATTTAACTTTTAGGTTGATCCGGCTCCGTTTTATCTCTTTGACGAGATTGATGCCGCCCTAGATGTAGAACATCGCCGCGCCGTCTCCGATATGATAGGCGAACTGAGCGAGAAGGCCCAGTTCATAACCACCACCTTCCGCCCCGAACTCCTCAATTCCGCCCATAAGTTCTACGGTGTTATATTTCGCAATAAGGTCAGTCACATCGATGTTATTGAGCGCGAGAAGGCGGAAGACTTCGTCGATGATTCCACTGCTCATCAATAGAACGGTGGTAGTCACATATCCAATAGTGCAATACTGTATGTGCTACACTAACACTGTATGTGCTACAATAACTGTAGCAGCAACTGTTATGTATCCGATTTGGCAGAATATAACTACAGGCGGCGCCGTGAAGGAAGTTGGTACTAGTAATTTAACTTCACATTTTTTTTACAAACTTTGAAGAACTTGGCCTATTTAAGTGTTGGACGTTTTATATCGCCAGCTTTATTTATAACTAGGAATATAACTGATTGAAGTTGATACATTTTCATTATCATAATGACTGGCTAACAAACGTGTTTTTCTGTGTGTCTTGTTTTTTTATTCAAAGTAAAAGTTGAGACGCGGTCTATATTTTACACGAATGGTTTTTAAGTGCAGTATAACGATACAATCCTGAGCTTTAACAGCAAATACCAACATTTTACAAGTTTTAATTAAAACAACGTTGTTACAACCTTTAACGGTTTCCTTTATTTATTTATACCTTATTTCGTCTTTTACTTTATTAATACCAGATGTGTTTTACTATTATGGGAAGAACATAATACCTTTGGTGTTAAATGTTATATTATTTTGTTACATTACGTCAATTTATCAGCGTTCTGATGCCTCGATAAACTTCGAGAACGTCTGGAGAATGCCCCATATCGTGGATCCCATGTCGTGGATCCCATGTCGTGGATCCCATGTCGTGGATCCCATGTCGTGGATCCCCATGTCGTGGATCCCCATGTCGTGGATCCCCATGTCGTGGATCCCATGTCGTGGATCCCATGTCTTGGATCCCATGTCGTGGATCCCCATGTCGTGGATCCCCATGTCGTGGATCCCCATGTCGTGGATCCCATGTCGTGGATCCCCATGTCGTGGATCCCATGTCTTGGATCCCATGTCGTGGATCCCCATGTCGTGGATCCCCATGTCGTGGATCCCCATGTCGTGGATCCCCATGTCGTGGATCCCCATGTCGTGGATCCCATGTCGTGGATCCCCATGTCGTGGATCCCATGTCTTGGATCCCATGTCGTGGATCCCCATGTCGTGGATCCCCATGTCGTGGATCCCATGTCGTGGATCCCCATGTCGTGGATCCCATGTCTTGGATCCCATGTCGTGGATCCCCATGTCGTGGATCCCCATGTCGTGGATCCCCATGTCGTGGATCCCCATGTCGTGGATCCCCATGTCGTGGATCCCCATGTCGTGGATCCCCATGTCGTGGATCCCCATGTCGTGGATCCCCATGTCGTGGATCCCATGTCGTGGATCCCATGTCTTGGATCCCATGTCGTGGATTATTTTACTCTTAAAATAATTGTAAAAAATCCACACCCACTCTCAAAGGTTATTGCAACTTTAGGGGCTATAATATACAGAAAGGTGGCCAATCTAGATTTATTTTTTGTAAAAGAAAAGATTCTCATAGCCCAACATATGATATATTCTAAAAGCTCAGAGTCGGTAGAATTCAGTGTATTGGCAGATCATTATGTAACCATTATTTTAACACATTTTCTAGGATAATAATTTGGTTACCTCGGCGTGGAACATTTCTTTACCTGTAACCTTATATGTAATTATTAGAACCTGGTTACTTGTGGTAAGAATTAAATTAAGTTTTACATGGGAAAAAACGTATATTAACCTTTCCAATTCAATTCAATACTCTCTCGACTCTCGACTCTCTCGACTCTTTGCTAATCTTGTAAATAATATTCCCCGAGAATAGTGAACAAATTAAATAATGTTTCTTACTTTTGGCCTGGGCGCATTGTTAGATTTTCGAATTATTTCTCAGTTCGGTTGATTAAATAATCTTCCAGAACGCCGTTAAGTTGATATTATGTTACCAAATTGCGTACATCATTGTATAAAAATGACTCTATTTATCGAATGGCCCTTTCTTATTTATGTGAAACTGCCTCGCTACGCTCGCTCACATCAATAAACCCAGGTCAAAACGCTAAAAAGTGATACTTTTCACACAATGATGTACCGTTATACAGTAGTTATGATTATCTTTAAACTCATTCGATATGGTCACATCCGTATTTTTAATATTTATCACATTTTTAATAATATTTAACTTTACGCGGTCTTGTAGATTTCAGCCGCAGGTATAAATTAATGATCTTAAGTTCGTGTTCAATATATTTCAGCTCCATGACAAACTTGATATTCAGAAGTCACCAATATTTCTCAATCAATCTGCTTTAAACTGTTCTTATGAATTAATTTTTGCCTTTAATAAATAATTAATGAATTGTTTCGGCGTGAGTGACGGTGAATTAAGTATATAATTTATTAGGGCAATATGTAATGCTCTCCATAGCGAAAAATATCTACCGACCCAATTGGGGCTTCTTAATCCGTCCTGGTAGCTCATTGGTTTTAGGACACACACCTAGCTGAAGATAACCGGAAGTTTGAGAACTAGGTACCGGGTTCGAGCCCCAACAATATGGTCGGTTGATATTTTTGCTATGGAGAGCATTATCATATTGTTCTATTACATTATATCTTATTTTTACCTTTGTGCATCTATTTTCAACAATTTATAATTTTCCCTAGAATTCTTCAAAGGGGCCGTACACAAATGATGTCAAGGTCGAAGGAGTGAGGGGGGGGGGTGTAATTTTGTGACGGAGGGGGGTGGGGGGGGGGGGGGTAGTAGCTATACTTGCGACGTCACAATAGCACTTGGGTGAACAAATAAAATACATTTGATAAATACAAAAACTTATTAGTGTATTACAATCAAATATATTATTTTTATAATAATAGTATTTATTCGAACGAGTACCATGCTATAGAGGAATAAATATTTAATTTATCTTTGTGAATAAATCTTTGTGAAAAACAAATATCAATAACTGAATACGAATTGTTTTCATATACTTTAAAAGACTTTACAAATACCCCAATAGTACATATTAACACAAATAAAATAAAATAAGTACATGTAACTAAATTTTTAGGGGTGAGGATGGATAATCAATTAAACTGGAGAGTCACATTCATTACATAACTAAAAAAATTTCAAAATTTTCTGGTATATTTCTCAAACTGAGGCATATATTCCCAATAAATATGTTAAGATTACTTTATTTTTCTGTAAGTCACCCATCTTAATATACGGAATCATACTTTGGGGGGGAACTTATGAAAGCATTATTAAACCACTCAGAATAAAAATCAATAAATTATTAAGATGTATTACCTTCAGCCACCATCGTTCATCGGCTAATCCCATTTACAAATCCTTAAATATCCCCCCCCCCTCTCCCCTTAGATTTACTTTATAAGTACGAAATAGGTAGGTTTGTATACAGATGTAACAACAATTTAGCCCATAGAAATATCTCATAGCTATTTTTCAACAAAATTAAAGACTTCCATAATTATAATACAAGATCAGCCACCCAAGGTAATATTGAACTTCTCAACTAAACTCAACTCTTAGTTATCTTGGTACGTCTATTTGGAACGAGTTCCCGGTAATGATTAGGAATAAAAAACAATAGCAACGTTTTCTAAACACCTGAAAAAGCACCTCCTACAGCACCTCCTACAGCACCTCCTACAGCAACTGTTAAATATTTTTATTGCTAATAAAATCTACTTTATTTATTATTATTTTATTATTTATTTTTTATGCTGGATACTCTTGTGTAAAATTTAACCTCCTTACCTAAAGGCTAATAGACTTCACAAAATTGCCGCCCGTAACATCCTAACTATTTTTACTTCAAATTGTATAAAATAAATTATCAATAATTAAATCTGAATCTGACTCTGAATCTACTCTGTTTTGGTCAATTACTTTTCATTCCCATTTAAATAAAATCGCCATCATCCACTCTTTCGATTTCAAATTTTAGTCTCAACCAAGTAGGTATCGGTCAATAGTATCAGAATAAATTGATTTAATGGTTCTATAAATATTTCATTTTTGGGCCGGAGAGTATATAAGGATATATAAAATGTGTCATAATATAAATACCCAAGGTAGTAAAATAATATTTCATGTCTGATACTTAGCTTAACACCTGGCTGATTGCGTCCGCTAGCTCCAGGCTATTAGCAGTCAGTCAGCTTCAGTCATCATTTATAAGTATTGATTTAATTATGAAAGTGTATTGCAATTTCATATTTGTTTAATTGGAGAAATAAATATAATGATAATAATCTAATATTTATAATTAATATTAATACTATACTAAATATGTATATAAATATATAGAATAATTACATATTTCTAAATATAGCGGTACCAGAACTAGTATTAACATAAATTTTAAATTTAACATTTTTTGTTAACTATACTGGTTTTTTTTATGACGTGACTTAAGTGGAGGTGGGTTATACAATTCGTAACAGATTGTGACAGAGGGCGGGGGGGGGGGGGGGGGGGTCGTCAAAAATAGCGTGACATCATACGTGCACGGCCCCTAATCATATTTTACTTGTTTAGCAATTTTTCACCAATGGCAATAAAAAATTTGTTTCAGAATCATTAGTTTTTTTTACCCTTCAATATTGGCAGCAAATGTAAAAAACCGTTTCGATGATTTAATTTTTTTATTTATATATGTAATTTTCATCCACCTACCTTATACGATTCTACAGTTAGGATACTTACCGAATTCTTATACAATAATTATAATTACAAGGTACAATGACCTTTGCCATTTCGCGATGTTAAACAGTAGTTTTGTATGCCATTTTCGTACAGTTATATTATAGAGCACTACAAGGGGACGCATTTCAGGGGGGCTACATATTGTATAAGGAGAGTATAGAGCATTACAGGGGGGGGGGGCGGGGGGGGGCATTAAAGGGGGGACATTTCCTGCTTGTCATTTATCTCTTATTTCAGTAAACTTCTACATATGTTATAATGTTTGGGCAAGTTGAAAAGCCCGTTTGGACTCCCCACCCCGCCGCGCCAGCCCGCCAACGTCTGGACCTGGTAGAGATTATATATTTTTGCTATTCCTCCTTGGTGAGAGTTTTTTTTATTTTTATAAAGCTCAAAAAAATTGTATGAAAATTTAAGAATTGAATGCGGAATTATGTCAGTTTGGAATTCATAAAAAGAATGACTTGAAAATTATTCGTAACATTCTATGAATGTAAAAATCTAAGTGTTGGAATTTTTTTATCGAATAAGGCTAATTATTTTGAAATAGCTGCGAATTAGTAAATTAGTGGAGATGACTTTTTAGAAAATCCTCACCAGTTTAAGGGTTAATCTTAGAGTAGAAAATAAGTAATTTTCGTGAAAGGACACGCTGAAAATGCCGCTTTGTTACCGAAATTAATATAGTTAACCTTAACTGCTTTGCCTTCTCGGAGGCCGACATATAAATTACTCTTGGAAAATTTCTAAAATTTTGTATGAGCCACGTCAATGGACATGCCTAATTATTGTAAAACCCAGCCTCGTTATTGGACACGGCTCATTCCTCCGAAATATGTTATTTGGACATCGGTTTTATGACTTGCCAGATCTGCTAGTTTGAATGCAGATATTGACTTTAGCCTTTAATCATGGAAACTACTTTCAGTTCAGCATTCCAACAGTAGCCCCTACCATTAAATAAATTTTGACAAAATGTGGAGATGGCTGGTTATGGTTCTAAGGGTTCGTTATGTTCCAAGTAGGGGTGCACCGGATATCCGATCCGACCAGATATCCGATCAGACCGGATATCCGATCAGACCGGTTATCCGATCCGACCGGATATCCGATCAGACCGGATATCCGTTTGGGCAAAGCTGCTATCCGGTAATCCGGCCGGATAGTTGAAAAATCCGTTTAATAATTTAAAAAGTTAAATAATTTGTATAGTCAATGTTTTGTATTACTTTTATTATTAATACTCACTTTTTCTTTTGATAATTTTAATTTAATATTATTTTAATAATATACCAAAAATATTTTTACAAAAAGTTTTTACTGCATGTTCTGAAAGAGTCAAATATAGACATAGAATCGAAAGAATAGATCTATCTGACAACAAAAATATGGAATCACACTCACCAAAACATGTGAAATGATTCCCTACCTAAATCGAGTTCTGAGTGGTCTGATGAATATTGAAAAAACACACTTTATTAGGCAAACAGATCTGCTGACGGCCACCTTCGTGAAATGATAATTAAAGGTCGTACGCGACATCCTGACTAACAGGGGCTTGTTATATATATATAAACCACCTTCGTGGCTCCCTCCACAAGTACCTCATAACATGCCATTACAGTAAACTGCATGGTTTAGAATGTACTTCCTGTTAGGGAAGGAGCTATTCTCACATAATAACAAAGCATCTGGCAACTCCGATTCCCTATATGAACTCTGAATAGTCAAACTGCTTTTGAAGGAACCGTGATGATTCATTGCATCGGTTGCCTAAAACGAAAGCCAACGGAATATTATACTGAACAGAACAGCGCTCACTGCATAACTACTGGCGGAAGGCAGTATAGCAATGTCTTGGGGCAACAGCTGCGTACAAAATACTTCCAGCATCACCAATATAATATAAACTATATATTACAATTGCAAAGCAGAAATTTAAGCGAATTACTGTTTCATTGAATCACTTTCATTTTAATCGTGATTTGGTATTTTTGATATATATTATTTATCATTATTAACTGCGATACCACATTTCGTATAGAACATCCTACCCATTATATTTTATAAAATCCACAACTTATTTGCTGTCATAACAACCAGAATGATGTCATTACTTTTCCAGTCGGTTTTGTTCTACTTGGTATTGTCATTTTGTTGTGGTACAGTTCACGCTGCGACTACTAGCTCAGACAATGTCTGGTGCTACGAATATGAGTTTATGTGTGAACGTAAGAATGACGGCCGTTGTTACGGGATATTGTATGAAGATAGTAGAAAATGCGAGGGAGAGACTTGTTATGTAAGTAATGTGCAGTCCAGATTTGTAAATTGTAAATTGTTATGTAAATTAAAATGTGCAGGCTATAGGGGCCTACTGTAGACTACTATGTGATACAGTCCAGAGTTTATTTGTGAATAAACTCCACATTATTCTAAATATGTTAAAACTTAACCCTTTACGTAACAGGCCAAAACATTTTCGACGCATTCAAAATTTATTCCTCTCCAGGACAAATCGACCAAAACAGCATACAGAAGTAAAATTCAACGACCGCATCGAACAGGTTCAGTAATACTAATTAATACAAGGGTAAAATCGACATGCGTCGACATGTATTCTGTGTTCAGCATTACATGTTGATAAATTAATTAAATTTCCTGGTTACTTGCAATATTTTTAATAGGATTTTGTTGAATTATATAATATGGTAGTAATTTATATATTAAATTGGTTAACACTCAATACAGCTCCTACATTAGGCTTAGTCAATTTATTATCTGATGATACAAACATGAATGAATTATTTCAAAATGGTCTTAAAGTCTTTCACCACGGGCACACAGGGAATGCCGGGGTTTGGGGGCGGCAGCCCCCAACCAAAGAAGCGGGGGTCTGGGGGCGGTAGCCCCCAACAAAAGAAGCGGGGGTTTGGGGGCGGCAGCCCCCAATTAAAAGAAAAACAAACAAAATTTGACTATAAAAATGTTTCTTTTATAATTTTAAAAAAGCTTGACTAGATACAACTTGTCATGTAACCATCTTTAACTTTTGTTTATTGCTTTGGTGCACCCAGATTAATTTTAACACTTTAACTGGGGGGGAAGTGTCCGGGGGGAAGTGTCCTACTTGGGCGGGGGGGGGAGTGTCCGGGGGGGGGGGGGGAGTGTCCGGGGGGGAACTGTCCGGGCGGGAAGTGTCCTAGATCCCATCTTATAGTATAGTAGGCCTACTCAGTATATCGGTGTACGCCACAACAGCACAAATTTTGGCGCCCGGGCAGAGCCCCCCACCACCCCCCCCCCCCCCCCCGGCCACCCCTTCTGCACGCACCTGTGGGTAGGTCTAGCACAGAATACATACAATAAAGTAATAACATGTTTTTTTTGTATGTACAGTAATGTGAAAAATGTGACGAAAATAAATTGCAACTCTGTAATGACAGACATACTGTAGACCCTTCCTTATATTATTATGTAACCCTTCGCGCGTACTCCACCAGACACGGTGGGCCCTAACCTGTAAACTATAACATATTTTGTAATATTTTGTGACAGGGTGGCGTTTTTGTGCCGACGTCCTCAGCTAGTCCAATCTATTATAAAGGAGGATGTCTCAGTAAAGATGATCTAACCTGCAAATCGTCTGCTGGTACCTTAATAGAAAACAATTTCAGCGAAAGGAATCAGTGCGATGTTAGTTTTTACCAGAACTATACATAAACAAAACTGTATTACTGCGCCACTGAATGAAGTCATATCCTTGGTTACGGATATTCTACTTGCTGATAATGTTTTTATTATTTCGAATTTAATCCTATAAACTCAGACCTTAAACTTTGGGGGGGGGGGGGGGGTTAGACTAGACACCCCCTCGAATTCTTGGAAAAAATTACAAATTTTACAAAAAAACATGATACAATTTTAAATGATTTCAATCGTGGATGTGTTATACTATAAGGCAGATGGCTCAAGTTTTGTCTCACCTTTCATAGTCCTACAACAACTTAATGAGCTTTACTTTATGATTTAAACGATCTATGTTATGAATTTATATTACAACAGAACTAAAACTAATTATTTAATAATTACATATATTTTAACATCATTTCGGGTAGGTGAGTCCATACAAGAAGGGTAGTGCAGGAGCAAATGACCACGCCGCCTGTATGACCTTCTGCTGCCAGTCTGATGTTCAAGAAGACCCCGATGACGTAATCGTCTGCAATCCGCCAACCATGCCGGTACTGGTATCCCAGGCAACCAATATTGTGGCTGCATTCTTTGTTTTACCAGTTGGATTAGTGGTGTTGTTAATTTCATAACTCACATACAGGTAGTCCTAGTGGGTCTACCATAAATGCATTCATTTAATAACTGTTCGTTGTTTACCACATACTGTACAATAAACAATAATATGTGTGTATGTAGTATTTGTGTAGTACTGTACAATAAGATGTTTATTTAGGTACATTCCATTGTGTAGTATAAAACAGTATAAACTGTATTCAGTACAGTATACAGTATAAAACGAGTAGGCCTAAACCTACCTTCTAGTTTAGACATGCTGTATACAGTGTAACGATTAAATATACCGTCTCATTACCAATTAACTGTGTAAATACTGTACAGTACAATCTCCGTCTGTATAATTCAGTGTTACATGTATAATTATTCTGAGTATCTTAAATTTACTGCAGTAACTACATGTACCAATTCGGAGTATAAAAATAAATGCTTAGTTTAATCAGCTATTTTTTTTTATATACGGGCCCTGTATATGTAATCAACTGTAAATATTAAAAGTATACTTATTTTGTTTTTATGAGTCACAGACTGCATGCAGCCAGTATACTTCATATCGTATTGAACGTAAAGTCAATAAACTGACATTAACCAATTAAACAATTAGGCCTCATCCTTTAATAAATATTTATTGATATATTGTATATACCGATTCGATAAAATCCTATATATAAATGAACTCTAATATTACGAGCAAATGCTTTGTTGCATCGGTTGTTAACTATATATACATACTGTATAAACCTTTAGGCTATAAATGATTGTAATATCATGATGAGAAAGCTGTAAACTAATTTATTTTGTATAAACTTTTTGCATTAATTTCCTCAGTGTTATTAATTAATTTATAAACATTATACTGTTTTGTGTTTGTATGTTATAATACTGTATAGTTTAATATTAATTCATTATACTACACCCTGTCGTATATTTGCTTTATTTTCTATTATAAAAAATGTCCAAATCGTTCTAGAAAAATATGTATATCTAGAATGTATGGCGCAAAGGTAATTTGTTATTGGGAGTCTGTAGGTGGACACCGTAACTTACTAAAGTAAGCAACAATGAACTGTTGTAGGCCTACTGGACTGCAATAAGACTGGCTGCATACCTGGCTGCAGACACTTATCTGCCGAGTTTATCAATAAACAGCATTTTTATGAACGTTTCCCTTCATGAATTGAATTAACTAGTGTCAAATGAAGCCCAATTACTCTCGGCTTTCAATAATTGTTGATATAAATCAGGTGTGACATGATTGAGATTACTATCTATAGCACGTGTGGTTAAAATATTGAGATTACTATCTATAGCACGTGTGGTTAAAATATTGAGATTACTATCTATAGCAAGTGTGGTTAAAATATTGAGATTACTACCTATAGCATGAGTGGTTAAAATATTGAGATTACTATCTATAGCACGTGTGGTTAAAATATTGAGATTACTACCTATAGCATGATTGGTTAAAATATTGAGATTACTATCTATAGCACGTGTGGTTAAAATATTGAGATTACTATCTATAGCAAGTGTGGTTAAAATATTGAGATTACTACCTATAGCATGAGTGGTTAAAATATTGAGATTACTATCTATAGCACGTGTGGTAAAAATATTGAGATTACTATCTATAGCAAGTATGGTTAAAATATTGAGATTACTACCTATAGCATGAGTGGTTAAAATATTGAGATTAATATCTATAGCACGTGTGGTTAAAATATTGAGATTACTACCTATAGCATGATTGGTTAAAATATTGAGATTACTACCTATAGCAAGTGTGGTTAAAATATTGAGATTACTACCTATAGCATGATTGGTTAAAATATTGAGATTACTATCTATAGCACGTGTGGTTAAAATATTGAGATTACTATCTATAGCAGGTGTGGTTAAAATATTGAGATTACTACCTATAGCATGAGTGGTTAAAATATTGAGATTAATATCTATAGCACGTGTGGTTAAAATATTGAGATTACTACCTATAGCATGATTGGTTAAAATATTGAGATTACTACCTATAGCATGATTGGTTAAAATATTGAGATTACTATCTATAGCACGTGTGGTTAAAATATTGAGATTACTATCTATAGCAAGTGTGGTTAAAATATTGAGATTACTACCTATAGCATGAGTGGTTAAAATATTGAGATTAATATCTATAGCACGTGTGGTTAAAATATTGAGATTACTATCTATAGCAAGTGTGGTTAAAATATTGAGATTACTACCTATAGCATGATTGGTTAAAATATTGAGATTACTATCTATAGCACGTGTGGTTAAAATATTGAGATTACTATCTATAGCAAGTGTGGTTAAAATATTGAGATTACTATCTATAGCACGTGTGGTTAAAATATTGAGATTACTATCTATAGCACGTGTGGTTAAAATATTGAGATTACTATCTATAGCAAGTGTGGTTAAAATATTGAGATTACTACCTATAGCATGAGTGGTTAAAATATTGAGATTACTATCTATAGCACGTGTGGTTAAAATATTGAGATTACTACCTATAGCATGATTGGTTAAAATATTGAGATTACTATCTATAGCACGTGTGGTTAAAATATTGAGATTACTATACCGGTATATAGCAGGTGTGGTTAAAATATTGAGATTACTATACTGGTATATAGCATGAGTGGTAAAATATTGAGATTACTTCAGTATCTATAGCATTCCCGAGTGGTTAAAATATTGAGATTACTATCTATAGCAAGTGTGGTTAAAATATTGAGATTACTATCTATAGCATAAGTGGCTAAAATATTGAGATTACTATCTATAGCACGTGTGGTTAAAATATTGAGATTACTATCTATTGCATGAGTGGTTAAAATATTGAGATTACTATATATAGCATAAGTGGTTAAAATATTGAGATTACTATCTATTGCATGATTGGTTAAAATGTTGAGATTACTATATATAGCATGAGTGGTTAAAATATTGAGATTACTTCAGTATCTATAGCATTCCCGAGTGGTTAAAATATTGAGATTACTATGTATAGCAAGTGTGTGGTTAAAGTATTGAGATTACTATCTATTGCATGAGTGGTTAAAATATTGAGATTACTATATATAGCATAAGTGGTTAAAATATTGAGATTACTATCTATTGCATGATTGGTTAAAATGTTGAGATTACTATATATAGCATGAGTGGTTAAAATATTGAGATTACTTCAGTATCTATAGCATTCCCGAGTGGTTAAAATATTGAGATTACTATGTATAGCAAGTGTGGTTAAAATATTGAGATTACTATCTATTGCATGAGTGGTTAAAATATTGAGATTACTATATATAGCATAAGTGGTTGAAATATTGAGATTATTATACCGGTATATAGCATGAGTGGTAAAATATTGAGATTACTTCAGTATCTATAGCATTCCCGAGTGGTTAAAATATTGAGATTACTATCTATAGCAAGTGTGGTTAAAATATTGAGATTACTATCTATTGCATGAGTGGTTAAAATATTGAGATTCTATATTTAGCATAAGTGGTTAAAATATTGAGATTACTTCAGTATCTATAGCATTCCCGAGTGGTTAAAATATTGAGATTACTATCTATAGCAAGTGTGGTTAAAATATTGAGATTACTATCTATTGCATGAGTGGTTAAAATATTGAGATTACTATATATAGCATGAGTGGTTAAAATATTGAGATTACTATATATAGCATAAGTGGTTGAAATATTGAGATTACTATATATAGCATGAGTGGTTAAAATATTGAGATTACTTCAGTATCTATAGCATTCCCGAGTGGTTAAAATATTGAGATTACTATCTATAGCAAGTGTGGTTAAAATATTGAGATTACTATCTATTGCATGAGTGGTTAAAATATTGAGATTACTATATATAGCATAAGTGGTTGAAATATTGAGATTACTATCTATAGCAGGTGTGTTTGAAATATTGAGATTACTTTCTATAGCAAGTGTGGTTGAAATATTGAGATTACTATCTATAACAAGTGTGGTTAAAATATTGAGATTACTATCTATAGCATTACCGAGTGGTTAAAATATTGAGATTACTTCAGTATCTATAGCATTACCGAGTAGTTAAAATAATGAGATTACTATATATAGCATAAGTGGTTGAAATATTGAGATTACTATCTATAACAAGTGTGGTTAAAATATTGAGATTACTATCTATTGCATGAGTGGTTAAAATATTAAGATTACTATCTATTGCATTATGAGTGGTTAAAATATTGAGATTACTATATATAGCATAAGTGGTTAAAATATTGAGATTAATTCAGTATCTATAGCATTCCCGAGTGGTTAAAATATTGAGATTACTATCTATAGCATAAGTGGTTAAAATATTGAGATTACTATCTATAGCATTCCCGAGTGGTTAAAATATTAAGATTACTATCTATAGCAGGTGTGGTTAAAATATTGCAATTACTATCTATAGCAAGTGTGGTTAAAATATTGAGATTACTATCTATTGCATTATGAGTGGTTAAAATATTGAGATTACTATCTATAGCATTCCCGAGTGGTTAAAATATTAAGATTACTATCTATAGCAGGTGTGGTTAAAATATTGAGATTACTATCTATAGCAAGTGTGGTTAAAATATTGAGATTACTACTTATAGCATGAGTGGTTAAAATATTGAGATTACTATATATAGCATAAGTGGTTAAAATATTGAGATTACTTCAGTATCTATAGCATTCCCGAGTGGTTAAGATATTGAGATTACTATCTATAGCAAGTGTGGTTAAAATATTGAGATTACTATCTATTGCATGAGTGGTTAAAATATTGAGATTCTATATTTAGCATAAGTGGTTAAAATATTGAGATTACTTCAGTATCTATAGCATTCCCGAGTGGTTAAAATATTGAGATTACTATCTATAGCAAGTGTGGTTAAAATATTGAGATTACTATCTATTGCATGAGTGGTTAAAATATTGAGATTACTATATATAGCATGAGTGGTTAAAATATTGAGATTACTATATATAGCATAAGTGGTTGAAATATTGAGATTACTATATATAGCATGAGTGGTTAAAATATTGAGATTACTTCAGTATCTATAGCATTCCCGAGTGGTTAAAATATTGAGATTACTATCTATAGCAAGTGTGGTTAAAATATTGAGATTACTATCTATTGCATGAGTGGTTAAAATATTGAGATTACTATATATAGCATAAGTGGTTGAAATATTGAGATTACTATCTATAGCAGGTGTGGTTGAAATATTGAGATTACTTTCTATAGCAAGTGTGGTTGAAATATTGAGATTACTATCTATAACAAGTGTGGTTAAAATATTGAGATTACTATCTATAGCATTACCGAGTGGTTAAAATATTGAGATTACTTCAGTATCTATAGCATTACCGAGTAGTTAAAATATTGAGATTACTATATATAGCATAAGTGGTTGAAATATTGAGATTACTATCTATAACAAGTGTGGTTAAAATATTGAGATTACTATCTATTGCATGAGTGGTTAAAATATTAAGATTACTATCTATTGCATTATGAGTGGTTAAAATATTGAGATTACTATATATAGCATAAGTGGTTAAAATATTGAGATTACTTCAGTATCTATAGCATTCCCGAGTGGTTAAAATATTGAGATTACTATCTATAGCATAAGTGGTTAAAATATTGAGATTACTATCTATAGCATTCCCGAGTGGTTAAAATATTAAGATTACTATCTATAGCAGGTGTGGTTAAAATATTGAGATTACTATCTATAGCAAGTGTGGTTAAAATATTGAGATTACTATCTATTGCATTATGAGTGGTTAAAATATTGAGATTACTATCTATAGCATTCCCGAGTGGTTAAAATATTAAGATTACTATCTATAGCAGGTGTGGTTAAAATATTGAGATTACTATCTATAGCAAGTGTGGTTAAAATATTGAGATTACTACTTATAGCATGAGTGGTTAAAATATTGAAATTACTTAGCATAAGTGGTTAAAATATTGAGATTACTTCAGTATCTATAGCATTCCCGAGTGGTTAAAATATTGAGATTACTATCTATAGCATAAGTGGTTAAAATATTGAGATTACTTTCTATAGCAAGTGTGGTTGAAATATTGAGATTACTATCTATAGCAGGTGTGGTTAAAATATTGAGATTACTATCTATAGCAAGTGTGGTTAAAATATTGAGATTACTATCTATTGCATTATGAGTGGTTAAAATATTGAGATTACTATCTATAGCATTCCCGAGTGGTTAAAATATTAAGATTACTATCTATAGCAAGTGTGGTTAAAATATTGAGATTACTATCTATTGCATTATGAGTGGTTAAAATATTGAGATTACTATATATAGCATAAGTGGTTAAAATATTGAGATTACTTCAGTATCTATAGCATTCCCGAGTGGTTAAAATATTGAGATTACTATCTATAGCAAGTGTGGTTAAAATATTGAGATTACTATCTATTGCATGAGTGGTTAAAATATTGAGATTACTATATATAGCATGAGTGGTTAAAATATTGAGATTACTATATATAGCATAAGTGGTTGAAATATTGAGATTACTATATATAGCATGAGTGGTTAAAATATTGAGATTACTTCAGTATCTATAGCATTCCCGAGTGGTTAAAATATTGAGATTACTATCTATAGCAAGTGTGGTTAAAATATTGAGATTACTATCTATTGCATGAGTGGTTAAAATATTGAGATTACTATATATAGCATAAGTGGTTGAAATATTGAGATTACTATCTATAGCAGGTGTGGTTGAAATATTGAGATTACTTTCTATAGCAAGTGTGGTTGAAATATTGAGATTACTATCTATAACAAGTGTGGTTAAAATATTGAGATTACTATCTATAGCATTACCGAGTGGTTAAAATATTGAGATTACTTCAGTATCTATAGCATTACCGAGTAGTTAAAATATTGAGATTACTATATATAGCATAAGTGGTTGAAATATTGAGATTACTATCTATAACAAGTGTGGTTAAAATATTGAGATTACTATATATAGCATAAGTGGTTGAAATATTGAGATTACTATCTATAACAAGTGTGGTTAAAATATTGAGATTACTATCTATTGCATGAGTGGTTAAAATATTAAGATTACTATCTATTGCATTATGAGTGGTTAAAATATTGAGATTACTATATATAGCATAAGTGGTTAAAATATTGAGATTACTTCAGTATCTATAGCATTCCCGAGTGGTTAAAATATTGAGATTACTATCTATAGCATAAGTGGTTAAAATATTGAGATTACTATCTATAGCATTCCCGAGTGGTTAAAATATTAAGATTACTATCTATAGCAGGTGTGGTTAAAATATTGAGATTACTATCTATAGCAAGTGTGGTTAAAATATTGAGATTACTATCTATTGCATTATGAGTGGTTAAAATATTGAGATTACTATCTATAGCATTCCCGAGTGGTTAAAATATTAAGATTACTATCTATAGCAGGTGTGGTTAAAATATTGAGATTACTATCTATAGCAAGTGTGGTTAAAATATTGAGATTACTACTTATAGCATGAGTGGTTAAAATATTGAAATTACTTAGCATAAGTGGTTAAAATATTGAGATTACTTCAGTATCTATAGCATTCCCGAGTGGTTAAAATATTGAGATTACTATCTATAGCATAAGTGGTTAAAATATTGAGATTACTTTCTATAGCAAGTGTGGTTGAAATATTGAGATTACTATCTATAGCAGGTGTGGTTAAAATATTGAGATTACTATCTATAGCAAGTGTGGTTAAAATATTGAGATTACTATCTATTGCATTATGAGTGGTTAAAATATTGAGATTACTATCTATAGCATTCCCGAGTGGTTAAAATATTAAGATTACTATCTATAGCAAGTGTGGTTAAAATATTGAGATTACTATCTATTGCATTATGAGTGGTTAAAATATTGAGATTACTATATATAGCATAAGTGGTTAAAATATTGAGATTACTTCAGTATCTATAGCATTCCCGAGTGGTTAAAATATTGAGATTACTATCTATAGCATAAGTGGTTAAAATATTGAGATTACTATCTATAGCATTCCCGAGTGGTTAAAATATTAAGATTACTATCTATAGCAGGTGTGGTTAAAATATTGAGATTACTATCTATAGCAAGTGTGGTTAAAATATTGAGATTACTATCTATTGCATTATGAGTGGTTAAAATATTGAGATTACTATCTATAGCATTCCCGAGTGGTTAAAATATTAAGATTACTATCTATAGCAGGTGTGGTTAAAATATTGAGATTACTATCTATAGCAATTGTGGTTAAAATATTGAGATTACTACTTATAGCATGAGTGGTTAAAATATTGAAATTACTATATATAGCATAAGTGGTTAAAATATTGAGATTACTTCAGTATCTATAGCATTCCCGAGTAGTTAAAATATTGAGATTACTATATATAGCATAAGTGGTTGAAATATTGAGATTACTATCTATAACAAGTGTGGTTAAAATATTGAGATTACTATCTATAGCATGAGTGGTTAAAATATTAAGATTACTATCTATAGCACGTGTGGTTAAAATATTGAGATTACTATCTATAGCAAGTGTGGTTAAAATATTGAGATTACTATCTATTGCATTATGAGTGGTTAAAATATTGAGATTACTATATATAGCATAAGTGGTTAAAATATTGAGATTACTTCAGTATCTATAGCATTCCCGAGTGGTTAAAATATTGAGATTACTATCTATAGCATAAGTGGTTAAAATATTGAGATTACTATCTATAGCAAGTGTGGTTAAAATATTGAGATTACTATCTATAGCAAGTGTGGTGAAAATATTGAGATTACTATCTATAGCAAGTGTGGTTAAAATATTGAGATTACTATCTATTGCATTATGAGTGGTTAAAATATTGAGATTACTATATATAGCATAAGTGGTTCAAATATTGAGATTACTTCAGTATCTATAGCATTCCCGAGTGGTTAAAATATTGAGATTACTATCTATAGCATAAGTGGTTAAAATATTGAGATTACTTCAGTATCTGTAGCATTCCCGAGTGGTTAAAATATTGAGATTACTATCTATAGCATTACCGAGTAGTTAAAATATTGAGATTACTATATATAGCATAAGTGGTTGAAATATTGAGATTACTATCTATAACAAGTGTGGTTAAAATATTGAGATTACTATCTATTGCATGAGTGGTTAAAATATTGAGATTACTATATATAGCATAAGTGGTTAAAATATTGAGATTACTTCAGTATCTATAGCATTCCCGAGTGGTTAAAATATTGAGATTACTATCTATAGCATTACCGAGTAGTTAAAATATTGAGATTACTATATATAGCATAAGTGGTTGAAATATTGAGATTACTATATATAGCATGAGTGGTTAAAATATTGAGATTACCTCAGTATCTATAGCATTCCCGAGTGGTTAAAATATTGAGATTACTATTTATAGCAAGTGTGGTTAAAATATTGAGATTACTATCTATTGCATTATGAGTGGTTAAAATATTGAGATTACTATCTATAGCATTCCCGAGTGGTTAAAATATTAAGATTACTATCTATAGCAAGTGTGGTTAAAATATTGAGATTACTATCTATTGCATTATGAGTGGTTAAAATATTGAGATTACTATATATAGCATAAGTGGTTAAAATATTGAGATTACTTCAGTATCTATAGCATTCCCGAGTGGTTAAAATATTGAGATTACTATCTATAGCAAGTGTGGTTAAAATATTGAGATTACTATCTATTGCATGAGTGGTTAAAATATTGAGATTACTATATATAGCATAAGTGGTTGAAATATTGAGATTACTATCTATAGCAGGTGTGGTTGAAATATTGAGATTACTTTCTATAGCAAGTGTGGTTGAAATATTGAGATTACTATCTATAACAAGTGTGGTTAAAATATTGAGATTACTATCTATAGCATTACCGAGTGGTTAAAATATTGAGATTACTTCAGTATCTATAGCATTACCGAGTAGTTAAAATATTGAGATTACTATATATAGCATAAGTGGTTGAAATATTGAGATTACTATCTATAACAAGTGTGGTTAAAATATTGAGATTACTATCTATTGCATGAGTGGTTAAAATATTAAGATTACTATCTATTGCATTATGAGTGGTTAAAATATTGAGATTACTATATATAGCATAAGTGGTTAAAATATTGAGATTACTTCAGTATCTATAGCATTCCCGAGTGGTTAAAATATTGAGATTACTATCTATAGCATAAGTGGTTAAAATATTGAGATTACTATCTATAGCATTCCCGAGTGGTTAAAATATTAAGATTACTATCTATAGCAGGTGTGGTTAAAATATTGAGATTACTATCTATAGCAAGTGTGGTTAAAATATTGAGATTACTATCTATTGCATTATGAGTGGTTAAAATATTGAGATTCTATCTATAGCATTCCCAAGTGGTTAAAATATTAAGATTACTATCTATAGCAGGTGTGGTTAAAATATTGAGATTACTATCTATAGAAAGTGTGGTTAAAATATTGAGATTACTACTTATAGCATGAGTGGTTAAAATATTGAAATTACTTAGCATAAGTGGTTAAAATATTGAGATTACTTCAGTATCTATAGCATTCCCGAGTGGTTAAAATATTGAGATTACTATCTATAGCATAAGTGGTTAAAATATTGAGATTACTTTCTATAGCAAGTGTGGTTGAAATATTGAGATTACTATCTATAGCAGGTGTGGTTAAAATATTGAGATTACTATCTATAGCAAGTGTGGTTAAAATATTGAGATTACTATCTATTGCATTATGAGTTGTTAAAATATTGAGATTACTATCTATAGCATTCCCGAGTGGTTAAAATATTAAGATTACTATCTATAGCAAGTGTGGTTAAAATATTGAGATTACTATCTATTGCATTATGAGTGGTTAACATATTGAGATTACTATATATAGCATAAGTGGTTAAAATATTGAGATTACTTCAGTATCTATAGCATTCCCGAGTGGTTAAAATATTGAGATTACTATCTATAGCATAAGTGGTTAAAATATTGAGATTACTATCTATAGCATTCCCGAGTGGTTAAAATATTAAGATTACTATCTATAGCAGGTGTGGTTAAAATATTGAGATTACTATCTATAGCAAGTGTGGTTAAAATATTGAGATTACTATCTATTGCATTATGAGTGGTTAAAATATTGAGATTACTATCTATAGCATTCCCGAGTGGTTAAAATATTAAGATTACTATCTATAGCAGGTGTGGTTAAAATATTGAGATTACTATCTATAGCAATTGTGGTTAAAATATTGAGATTACTACTTATAGCATGAGTGGTTAAAATATTGAAATTACTATATATAGCATAAGTGGTTAAAATATTGAGATTACTTCAGTATCTATAGCATTCCCGAGTAGTTAAAATATTGAGATTACTATATATAGCATAAGTGGTTGAAATATTGAGATTACTATCTATAACAAGTGTGGTTAAAATATTGAGATTACTATCTATAGCATGAGTGGTTAAAATATTAAGA
The DNA here is from genome assembly GCA_032718475.1 of Nemertoderma westbladi. NCBI lineage: Eukaryota > Metazoa > Xenacoelomorpha > Nemertodermatida > Nemertodermatidae > Nemertoderma > Nemertoderma westbladi. The sequence continues at coordinate 11,907 of JAUCBJ010002023.1, read as the reverse complement.
TTACTATCTATAGCAGGTGTGGTTAAAATATTGAGATTACTATCTATAGCAAGTGTGGTTAAAATATTGAGATTACTATCTATTGCATTATGAGTGGTTAAAATATTGAGATTACTATATATAGCATAAATGGTTAAAATATTGAGATTACTTCAGTATCTATAGCATTCCCGAGTGGTTAAAATATTGAGATTACTATCTATAGCATAAGTGGTTAAAATATTGAGATTACTATCTATAGCAAGTGTGGTTAAAATATTGAGATTACTATCTATAGCAAGTGTGGTTAAAATATTGAGATTACTATCTATAGCAAGTGTGGTTAAAATATTGAGATTACTATCTATTGCATTATGAGTGGTTAAAATATTGAGATTACTATATATAGCATAAGTGGTTAAAATATTGAGATTACTTCAGTATCTATAGCATTCCCGAGTGGTTAAAATATTGAGTTTACTATCTAGAGCATAAGTGGTTAAAATATTGAGATTACTTCAGTATCTATAGCATTCCCGAGTGGTTAAAATATTGAGATTACTATCTATAGCATAAGTGGTTAAAATATTGAGATTACTATCTATAGCAGGTGTGGTTAAAATATTGAGATTACTATCTATAGCAAGTGTGGTTAAAATATTGAGATTACTATCTATTGCATTATGAGTGGTTAAAATATTGAGATTACTATATATAGCATAAGTGGTTAAAATATTGAGATTACTTCAGTATCTATAGCATTCCCGAGTGGTTAAAATATTGAGATTACTATCTATAGCATAAGTGGTTAAAATATTGAGATTACTATCTATAGCAAGTGTGGTTAAAATATTGAGATTACTATCTATAGCAAGTGTGGTGAAAATATTGAGATTACTATCTATAGCAAGTGTGGTTAAAATATTGAGATTACTATCTATTGCATTATGAGTGGTTAAAATATTGAGATTACTATATATAGCATAAGTGGTTCAAATATTGAGATTACTTCAGTATCTATAGCATTCCCGAGTGGTTAAAATATTGAGATTACTATCTATAGCATAAGTGGTTAAAATATTGAGATTACTTCAGTATCTGTAGCATTCCCGAGTGGTTAAAATATTGAGATTACTATCTATAGCATTACCGAGTAGTTAAAATATTGAGATTACTATATATAGCATAAGTGGTTGAAATATTGAGATTACTATCTATAACAAGTGTGGTTAAAATATTGAGATTACTATCTATTGCATGAGTGGTTAAAATATTGAGATTACTATATATAGCATAAGTGGTTAAAATATTGAGATTACTTCAGTATCTATAGCATTCCCGAGTGGTTAAAATATTGAGATTACTATCTATAGCATTACCGAGTAGTTAAAATATTGAGATTACTATATATAGCATAAGTGGTTGAAATATTGAGATTACTATATATAGCATGAGTGGTTAAAATATTGAGATTACCTCAGTATCTATAGCATTCCCGAGTGGTTAAAATATTGAGATTACTATTTATAGCAAGTGTGGTTAAAATATTGAGATTACTATCTATTGCATGAGTGGTTAAAATATTGAGATTACTACCTATAGCATGAGTGGTTAAAATATTGAGATTACTATCTATAGCACGTTTGGTTAAAATATTGAGATTACTTCAGTATCTATAGCATTCCCGAGTGGTTAAAATATTGAGATTACTATCTATAGCAAGTGTGGTTAAAATATTGAGATTACTATCTATTGCATGTGTGGTTATAATATTGAGATTACTATCTATAGCAAGTGTGGTTAAAATATTGAGATTACTATCTATAGCAAGTGTGGTTAAAATATTGAGATTACTATCTATTGCATTATGAGTGGTTAAAATATTGAGATTACTATATATAGCATAAGTGGTTAAAATATTGAGATTACTTCAGTATCTATAGCATTCCCGAGTGGTTAAAATATTGAGATTACTATCTATAGCATAAGTGGTTAAAATATTGAGATTACTATCTATAGCAAGTGTGGTTAACATATTGAGATTACTATCTATAGCAAGTGTGGTTAAAATATTGAGATTACTATCTATAGCAAGTGTGGTTAAAATATTGAGATTACTATCTATTGCATGTGTGGTTATAATATTGAGATTACTATATATAGCATGAGTGGTTAAAATATTGAGATTACTATCTATAGCATGTGTGGTTAAAATATTGAGATTGCTATATATAGCATAAGTGGTTGAAATATTGAGATTACTTCAGTATCTATAGCATTCCCGAGTGGTTAAAATATTGAGATTACTATCTATAGCAAGTGTGGTTAAAATATTGAGATTACTATCTATTGCATGAGTGGTTAAAATATTGAGATTACTATCTATAGCAAGTGTGGTTAAAATATTGAGATTACTATCTATTGCATGAGTGGTTAAAATATTGAGATTACTATATATAGCATAAGTGGTTGAAATATTTAGATTACTTCAGTATCTATAGCATTCCCGAGTGGTTAAAATATTGAGATTACTATCTATAGCAAGTGTGGTTAAAATATTGAGATTACTATCTATTGCATGAGTGGTTAAAATATTGAGATTACTATATATAGCATGAGTGGTTAAAATATTGAGATTACTATATATAGCATAAGTGGTTGAAATATTGAGATTACTATATATAGCATGAGTGGTTAAAATATTGAGATTACTTCAGTATCTATAGCATTCCCGACTGGTTAAAATATTGAGATTACTATCTATAGCAAGTGTGGTTAAAATATTGAGATTACTATCTATTGCATGAGTGGTTAAAATATTGAGATTACTATATATAGCATAAGTGGTTCAAATATTGAGATTACTTCAGTATCTATAGCATTCCCGAGTGGTTAAAATATTGAGATTACTATCTATAGCATTACCGAGTAGTTAAAATATTTAGATTACTATATATAGCATAAGTGGTTGAAATATTGAGATTACTATATATAGCATGAGTGGTTAAAATATTGAGATTACTTCAGTATCTATAGCATTCCCGAGTGGTTAAAATATTGAGATTACTATCTATAGCAAGTGTGGTTAAAATATTGAGATTGCTATCTATTGCATGAGTGGTTAAAATATTGAGATTACTATATATAGCATGAGTGGTTAAAATATTGAGATTACTTCAGTATCTATAGCATTCCCGAGTGGTTAAAATATTGAGATTACTATCTATAGCAAGTGTGGTTAAAATATTGAGATTACTATCTATTGCATGAGTGGTTAAAATATTGAGATTACTATATATAGCATAAGTGGTTGAAATATTGAGATTACTATCTATAACAAGTGTGGTTAAAATATTGAGATTACTATATATTGCATGAGTGGTTAAAATAATGAGATTACTATATATAGCATAAGTGGTTAACATATTGAGATTACTTCAGTATCTATAGCATTCCCGAGTGGTTAAAATATTGAGATTACTATCTATAGCAAGTGTGGTTAAAATTTTGAGATTACTATCTATAGCATGAGTGGTTAAATTATTGAGATTACTACCTATAGCATGAGTGGTTAAAATATTGAGATTACTATCTATAGCACGTTTGGTTAAAATTTTGAGATTACTATCTATAGCACGTGTGGTTAAAATATTGAGATTACTATCTAAAGCATTACCGAGTGGTTAAAATATTTTGATTACTACGTATAGCCTGAGTGGTTAAAATATTGAGATTACTACCTATAGCATGAGTGGTTAAAATATTGAGATTACTATCTATAGCACGTTTGGTTAAAATTTTGAGATTACTATCTATAGCAAGTGTGGTTAAAATATTGAGATTACTATCTATAGCATTACCGAGTGGTTAAAATATTGAGATTACTACCTATAGCATGAGTGGTTAAAATATTGATATTACTATATATAGCATAAGTGGTTAAAATATTGAGATTACTATCTATAGCATTACCGAGTGGTTAAAATATTCAAATTACTATCTATAGCAGGTGTGGTTAAAATATTGAGATTACTATCTATAGCATTACCGAGTGGTTAAAATATTCAAATTACTATCTATAGCAGATGTGGTTAAAATATTGAGATTACTACCTATAGCATGAGTGGTTAAAATGTTGAGATTACTACCTTTAGCAAGTGTAGTTAAAATATTGAGATTACTACCTATAGTATGAGTGGTTAAAATATTGAGATTACTATCTATAGCACGTGTCGTTAAAATATTGAGATTACTATCTATAGCATTACCGAGTGGTTAAAATATTGAGATTACTATCTATAACAGGTGTGGTTAAAATATTGAGATTACTATCTATAGCAGGTGTGGTTAAAATATTGAGATTACTATATATAGCATGAGTGGTTAAAATATTAAGATTACTATCTATAGCAGGTGTGGTTAAAATATTGAGATTACTACCTATAGCATGAGTGGTTAAAATATTGAGATTACTATCTATAGCACGTGTGGTTAAAATATTGAGATTACTATCTATAGCATTACCGAGTGGTTAAAATATTGAGATTACTATCTATAGCAGGTGTGGTTAAAATATTGAGATTACTATATATAGCATGAGTGGTTAAAATATTGAGATTACTATCTATAGCAAGTATGGTTAAAATATTGAGATTACTACCTATAGCATGAGTGGTTAAAATATTAAGATTACTATCTATAGCATGAGTGGTTAAAATATTGAGATTACTATCTATAGCAAGTGTGGTTTAAATATTGAGATTACTACCTATAGCAAGTGTAGTTAAAATATTGAGATTACTACCTATAGCATGAGTGGTTAAAATATTGAGATTACTATCTATAGCACGTGTGGTTAAAATATTGAGATTACTACCTATAGCATGAGTGGTTAAAATATTAAGATTACTATCTATAGCAAGTGTGGTTTAAATATTGAGATTACTACCTATAGCAAGTGTAGTTAAAATATTGAGATTACTACCTATAGCATGAGTGGTTAAAATATTGAGATTACTACCTATAGCATGAGTGGTTAAAATATTGAGATTACTATATATAGCATGAGTGGTTAAAATATTGAGATTACTATCTATAGCAAGTATGGTTAAAATATTGAGATTACTACCTATAGCATGAGTGATTAAAATATTGAGATTACTATCTATAGCAAGTGTGGTTAAAATATTGAGATTACTACCTATAACAAGTGTGGTTAAAATATTGAGATTACTACCTATAGCATAAGTGGTTAAAATATTGAGATTACTATCTATAGCTCGTGTGGTTAAAATATTGAGATTACTACCTATACCATGAGTGGTTTAAATATTGAGATTACTATCTATAGAATTACCGAGTGGTTAATATATTGAAATTACTATCTATAGCACGTGTGGTTAAAATATTGAGATTACTACCTATAGCATGAGTGGTTAAAATATTGAGATTACTATCTATAGAATTACCGAGTGGTTAAAATATTGGGATTACTATCTATAGCATTACCGAGTGGTTAAAATATTGAGATTACTATCTATAGCATTACCGAGTGGTTAAAATACTGAGAATACTATCTATAGCAGGTGTGGTTAAAATATTGAGATTACTACATATATTAAAATATTGAGATTACTACATATAGCAGGTGTGGTTAAAATATTGAGATTACTATATATAGCATGAGTGGTTAAAATATTAAGATTACTATCTATAGCAGGTGTGGTTAAAATATTGAGATTACTACCTATAGCATGAGTGGTTAAAATATTAAGATTACTATCTATAGCACGTGTGGTTAAAACATTGAGATTACTATCTATAGCACGTGTGGTTAAAATATTGAGATTACTATCTATAGCATTACCTAGTGGTTAAAATATTGAGATTACTATCTATAGCATTACCTAGTGGTTAAAATATTGAGATTACTATCTATAGCAGGTGTGGTTAAAATATTGAGATTACTATATATAGCATGAGTGGTTAAAATATTGAGATTACTTTCTATAGCAAGTGTGGTTAAAATATTGAGATTACTATCTATAGCACGTGTGGTTAAAATATTGAGATTACTATCTATAGCAGGTGTGGTTAAAATATTGAGATTACTATCTATAGCAAGTGTAGATAAAATATTGAGATTACTATCTATAGCATAAGTGGCTAAAATATTGAGATTACTATCTATAGCATGAGTGGTTAAAATATTGAGATTACTTCAGTATCTATAGCATTCCCGAGTGGTTAAAATATTGAGATTACTATCTATAGCAAGTGTGGTTAAAATATTGAGATTACTATCTATAGCACGTGTGGTTAAAATATTGAGATTACTATCTATAGCAGGTGTGGTTAAAATATTGAGATTACTATCTATAGCAGGTGTGGTTAAAATATTGAGATTACTATCTATAGCAAGTGTAGATAAAATATTGAGATTACTATCTATAGCATAAGTGGCTAAAATATTGAGATTACTATCTATAGCATAAGTGGCTAAAATATTGAGATTACTATCTATAGCATGAGTGGTTAAAATATTGAGATTACTTCAGTATCTATAGCATTCCCGAGTGGTTAAAATATTGAGATTACTATCTATAGCAGGTGTGGTTAAAATATTGAGATTACTATCTATAACATGAGTGGTTAAAATATTGAGATTACTATCTATACAATTACCGAGTGGTTAAAATATTGGTATACTATCTATAGCATTACCGAGTGGTTAAAATATTGAGATTACTATCTATAGCATTACCGAGTGGTTAAAATATTGAGAATACTATCTATAGCAGGTGTGGTTAAAATATTGAGATTACTATATATAGCATGAGTGGTTAAAATATTGAGATTACTTTCTATAGCAAGTGTGGTTAAAATATTGAGATTACTACCTATGACAAGTGTGGTTAAAATATTGAGATTACTACCTATAGCATAAGTGGTTAAAATATTGAGATTACTATCTATAGCACGTGTGGTTAAAATATTGAGATTACTATCTATAGCACGTGTGGTTAAAATATTGAGATTACTATCTATTGCATGAGTGGTTAAAATATTGAGATTACTATCTATAACAAGTGTGGTTAAAATATTGAGATTACTACCTATAGCATGAGTGGTTAAAATATTGAGATTACTATCTATAACATGAGTGGTTAAAATATTGAGATTACTATCTATACAATTACCGAGTGGTTAAAATATTGGTATACTATCTATAGCATTACCGAGTGGTTAAAATATTGAGATTACTATCTATAGCATTACCGAGTGGTTAAAATATTGAGAATACTATCTATAGCAGGTGTGGTTAAAATATTGAGATTACTACATATATTAAAATATTGAGATTACTACATATAGCAGGTGTGGTTAAAATATGGAGATTACTATCTATAGCAGCTGTGGTTAAAATATTGAGATTACTATCTATAGCAGGTGTGGTTAAAATATTGAGATTACTATCTATAGCATTACAGAGTGGTTAAAATATTGAAATTACTATCTATAGCAGGTGTGGTTAAAATATTGAGATTACTATCTATAACATGAGTGGTTCAAATATTGGGTTGAGATTACTATCTATAGTATGAGTGGTTAAAATATTGAGATTACTACAGTATGCACTTATACCTACTGACTGACTACAGTATGACAGTATTACGTCTGATGACGTAATTGACACGTGTCTAACAAGTCATTTGACGTAAACTGTAGCACGTCATGGTTTGACGTGCTCAAACACGTGTTTGACACTTCCAAAATACACGTGGCCAAGACGTTATTTTCAACACGTTGACGTCAAATAATTACGTCGTATCCACGTGTTTTTGACGTGTTGATGCTTATAGGGTATATAGCGTGGTTAAAATATTGGGACGGTCTTCTAATTATTGTTATCATTATGTGAGAGTTTGAGAATCTCAATCCTTGAACTTTTTTTAATTAAACCAATAATTCGTATTTTCGAAAAAGCGTCCTCACGCTCCCTCAATGTAGGGAAAATTGACACATTTGGTGGAAGATACCGATTACAGTCAATACTGTAATAGCAGCCAAAGAAGCAATGAATGGTTTTGTGGAATATATTCCACTACTTCATATCGATGTTAATCCAACGCCTGGCTCGCTACCTAGACCATATTGCATTCTGTTTGGGGATTGACAAGCAGGCAATGGCCGTCCTTCCAACCGCCGATCACCTAGTTGAAAGTCCAGCTGCATTGGGAGGGGTTGGTGATCCCGAATGGCATGTTGGTGTAGTGAACCACCCCTTCGCAGCCGAACCATTTTTTCCCAACCCACCCCCGAACAACCCCTTCGCGGCCGAACCATTTTTTCCCAACCCACCCCCGAACAACCCCTTCGCGGCCGAACCATTTCTTCCCAACCTAGCCCCGAACCATCCCTTCGGCGACCCACCCCACCCCCGAACCACCCCTTCGCGGCCGAACCATGCTGGTTTATTCAAGAGCTTTAGTTTGTTTTAGATATTTAATTTTTGATTTGATTAATATAATGATAAATTCAAAGTGCATTATTTCGGCAAAATACTGATTTTCGACCAAGATACCTATGGTACTGTGTACTGTGGTACTCAATACAGCAATAATAATACAGTAATTAATAAATGTAGTGTTTTTAGTTAAAATCCCCCCCCCCCCCCCCCCCCCCCCAGATACTCCCATGCTGTAAAACATTATTACATTATATTTTACGAACCTTTCTAATCTGTACGTAAACACCATAGAATAATATTGATAATGATTCCCTATGTAAAACTAAGACAATAGATTAGCCGTTACGCGACAATTTGCCGTAACGCGACTTTTTGGGTAGTCGTACCGCGACTTTCCGTACCGCAACATTAGCCGTACCGCCACTGCGCTGTCTCATAGGCTAATAAACACAGTTGTGAAGAGGGAAGTGAGGCTTGGTTGTCTTGGCTTGGTTTGTAAAGAGAGATGGGCTACTGCATGCGCATATGGAGCAGCCAGTTAGGGTATACTCTCTGTAGCCGAGTAGGGGCACTTATTCCACGCGATGGTATTCGTCTGATCCCGTCGTATACATAATCATAGCCCTATTCCTATACCCAATGTGTGTATCACATGCAAATAAATCAGTATGCGTACGGGCGTATAAGCTACAGTGTTGTCATACTCATGCGTATTTTAGCTGTATGGAGGGATCTTAGGCAATTTGTAACTGTCCACTTATTACATTTAATAAATACACAATGTTCTAGAACATTTTGTTTATCTCATAAGTAGCTTGGCAACGATGCAATGCCTACATGATAATTCAAGTCAAATTTATTCAAGTATCTGTTGATTTATTCATTAAAGAACTAAACAATATGAAAGTTGCATTTTGTTATGTTACGGCAATTAATATATAGAGACTAATTAAAGTAAATGTAACCTGTACCTGTTAAGTTACGATTGTGAATAATCTGAAATCTCGTCTCAGATTTCGAGAGAGTTATCCGTTAGATCATCGGTAATATAGTCGCTATTGTTATCAGCGCGATCATCGAGTATTCTTTTGGTTTCGAAGCCGTGTCGTCATGACTACTACATTCATCAATTTCACCCGAAACACCAATAATCAATTTCATCACGGGGTGTGACACATCCATTTTTCGATGTAATATAATTATGTTCCGTTAGATGCATAGATATCGTAAAGTCTACAACAGTATTCGCCAACATCTTCAACCGAGCAGCCACTAAACGCATAGTTGATGTAAAACGCTCTTCTGTTCTCCATGCCAGGTGGTGCAGCAAACGGAGGAGTAGTGGTTTCACCACGGTTTGCGGTCTTTAGACACCCAATCGGAAGGCTTGGTGTATATATCAAGTCTTTGAGAAATACATTATATTTTACGTCAACCACTTCCTCCTCTCCCGAACTCCCCTTCTTAGTAAACAGCAACTTTGAGCGTGACTCTGTTGGGTTATTCCATGGCGTATATCCAATACAATAAATATTCCAACTGGTCGTGTCATTCTGAACTATTTTGGTAAAAACATCATCAGCCTTAACTGGATCTATCAGGATATCCAGTAACTGAGAGAAAATAAAAATAACTTGAAGTTTCATTGTGGTAGAAATCAGTTAGAAATCCATGGACTCTGTTCACTGGAATATTGAAGTATTATTAGTTGACAGGGCTGCTGGAGTATTTTATTTAGGCCTAGAGGTGATGATGAAGCATCCTGAGTTGTTCTGTACCGGAAACTAACGCTCAATAGGGCGAAGATTTCTTACTGCGCAGTGCAAAAACATACCGGTCAGTTATTCACTTCAGTGGTAAAACATAGGCCTATAATAATTCCAGAAATAGTATATGAAACTAGTACAAGTTCGTGGGGCCTTCGCGCAGCACGAGGCCCAGTTATGAGATACAAATTAATATCGAGCGACTGTATCACAAAATCAGTATTTAACTTTATAAATTAGTAAAATTTAGAAATTTAACCACACCGCCAATCAATCAAAAAAAGAGGGACAGTACGTGCTGTTCAGCCCTTTAAATCTGCACCCCCACCCCACCCCCCCCCCCCCCCCGCCCCCAACCCTTCCCACCCACCAATACATAACCGCGACATCTACCACCCACGAAAGGTAGCACAAACTTATTTCCAATCGCACGTTCAATATGCGAAGCCAGGTGGTTTACAGGAATATAATCTACGCAGTACTAAATAAAGTCGATGCAGTAATGAATGATATTCAAATAATTTATTTAATATACTGTTAATGCCTCTGAAAACTTAGACAATTAAAATACACAGAAATCCCATCAATAATAAGCATAATAATAATAATCATAATAAGCATAATATATTGAGAAATAAACAATTTTGGATATAAGCCTTCTGCAGTGGTAATCTTATTGACTGACAATCATTAAATGAGATCTGTCTATTACCTGAGACTAAAGAACACAGACTCTATAGTGTAATAGGAGGTAGGGAATGCAGGTTTCAATCTCGTTAGGTCTAGCTGGCAGCCGTGTGGCTAGTTACATACAACCCCCCTCCACTGGCATTCCCAGCAACTGGCTCCCTTACACACACATCCCCCATCTATGTACCAGCCAACTTGCAAGTTGGCCAATAAATGATCAGTATTTAATGAGAATCAATTTTTTATGCCGTTTTAATTACTTTAGATCAATTAAAGACACAATTATTAAAGCAAATCACTTGAACTAATTAAAAACTATAATAGAATGGCGTATGTGGATTACATCTGTATAATTTTTAATTATAATTATTTAAATCTTATACTGTAAAACAATTAATTTCCTTTAAAAGGCAGGTTGAAAATGGTGTTTTCACCGTAATCAACTTAATTAACTAATTAACTGCTATTATCTTAGCTTCTCGAAGGCCACACGGAAATTCTACTTGGAAAATTTCTAAACTTTTGCCAAACAACATGTGTACCAAGTTTGGATAGATTTCATCAAAGATTGGCCGAGTTATTAACGTTTAAAATTGAACACGACAGAACGACAGAACGACAGAACGACAGGTTGATTAATGGTACCACTACGCTAAGGCTCACTCACTTCGTGGCTCGCCCCACATGGATATTCATCACACATAAACAAAATGTTCTAGAACATTGTGTATTTATTAAATATAATAAATGGCCAGCAGCGCAAGTAAATACATGCAACATTCGAATGCCCATATCTCAGCTATTTCACAACCAAATTCAAATATTTTTACATATTTGGAATTCTTGAATAGCCAGCTTTCCACTAGTACCAATCACTATAAGGATGAAGAATAACTGCGGTGTACCTGGTGCAATATCGACGGATTTACTTTTTTAAACGCTTGTAGCTAAAGAACAAAGGAAAAATAAAAATTCTGGCTCCCCAGCAAGGTGGAGGATGGA
>JAUCBJ010002022.1:0-68052 GCA_032718475.1 Nemertoderma westbladi | reverse complement strand
ACATGCCAAACCCCCCAAACATGTGGGGAGGTTTCGCACAATGGGCAGGGAGGGATTGGCCCCTTGTTATGCATTATATTTACAGCCAAATATGCAAATATTTCAATTTATTCCAGTAAATACTTTCTGAGCTATTCAAAGAAATCTCTGGGTATAATTTCACAGAGTCAAATTAATATGGGGAGTGAATTTCTCACTATGTTTATGCGGGGGGTGGGGGGGGGGGGGGGGGGGGCGTTCTGAGCGAAGAAATTAAAATATGGATAAGTTTGATTTCAATTATCATTGTATTCTATAACTATTATAAATAATATTATAATATTGAAAATCTATAGATACTCTACAGCTAAGCAAATTTAATGTTCAACAACCAAAATAGCGACAACTTGCAGATAAATAAACTACAGGGTAATAAAATACTGTGCACTTTGTATACTGCAAACGAATAAAGTAACAAGAAGCACCAATACAATACACAATCAATCAATGTACCATTACTAAACCTAATTTAATTTCCCATAGTTTTCATATTGTCCACGCAAATGTTATTAAACACGAAAAATGCATTTAATTAAACAGTGTTGCGCGATTATATGTGACATTTCTTCTCAAAAACAAAAATTTTAATTTAAAGGATTAATTCTGCGCGCAAAGTTTCTGAATAAATTCGAATAAAAAAAATTTAAAAATATCTTTTCTGATTTTGATTATTTCCCATTCAGAGGAAAATTATCAGATCGGGAAATAACTATCGAAGGAAAAAAATAAAGTTTATACATTGTTTGCCTGGACTATAGAAAACTATCATATGTTATAATATGGTGAGCTGCAAAAACAATAAAACATTACACTTTAAGTAGCCTACATTATCTACCCCGTTGTTAGTTGTAACAGCGACTTCCATAAGGTGTGTTTCCCTACCTTTTAAAGCAAAACATACCTGGTGTTAGTCCAGAGGGAGAGGACAAACAATGGTGCCTCCTACACACGTAGTGAAGGGCCAAACTCTAAAATAATAGCTAATTCTGTTCACAAATCGAATGATTAAAAAATATAATGGTGCAAATCCAAAGGAAGATTTGGTGAGTCTGCATGCAATAGACAGCAACTAAAACCTAAAACATATAAAATTATTTAATTTCACCATCACTAAACTAATTATACATAATATATAAGTAATTAATAAATAAATTAATAAATAATTAATTACCTAACATTCCAATAAATTATTCTCTAATTATAATTATTTAATAAAATAGGAAAGTTGCAGAGTTTAGCACCACACTTAAAACTGTAAAATTATCAGTTGTTATTAAGAATTAATTAATATCACAAAATCATTGTTTCAAGCAAAGTCTTAATGGATTTATTGTAGTTACGTTATTTTTAGATAAAAATGCGTTAAATAATATCAAATAAATATAGAGAGATATTGGCTATGAGAAGTAATGTAACTGTACCAAAACAACAAACTATCAATCATAATGCTATAATTAATAGCAGCGCCTTACAATATTTAAAAATTGATAAGTTAAATCACAACTGTTTACTATTGTTTAATATTGGATGTAACAATGTGTGTAAGATATATTTTTTCATTAAAAGTAATTAATTGTCTATACTATAGAAACACAATACAATATATATACTACGGCAAGTTTACACCTATGAATAATACACCTAAACTACTTACTACTCTTTAATTGCACTGCACAGCACTAGTGCAAAGTGCACATTAGATCAAAACTCAAACTTCGAATTTATATCTGGTAATTAGAAAAAAAGAAGAAAATAAAAATACATTTGACAAATATATACTTAAAAGATCGATTAATTCCAATTATATTTCTAAATATTAAAGTATTGTGTGGTGAGTTCGTAAAACATTTAAATAACTAATTAGGAATTAACTAATTAATACAGAATATAGGGTAAACTAAATTATAGGTGTAAATTAAGGTCAGGAAGAATCGAGCTGCTATGTTATGAGCCGAGCCCATAGCTGATTCAGCACAAACGAACTCAACTGTTTATATTTATCTTACCAGTTTCACAAAATCGATTTGTAATCAATTCCTTGTAACGAACGGCCGTAACACACATCTTAACAAACACCCCAAGACAGATGGTAACAATCGCACCTTCTCCGGTCACTCTATACACTCTTATACACATACATCCCTTACTACCCGCATTACCCTGTCACTCTATCGCCACTTATACATCCCTTCCTACCCGCATTACCCTGTCACTCTATCGCCACTTATACATCCCTTACTACCCGCATTACCCGGTCACTCTATCGCCACCTATACATCCCTTACTACCCGCATTACCCGGTCACTCTATCGCCACTTATACATCCCTTACTACCCGCATTACCCTGTCACTCTATCGCCACTTATACATCCCTTACTACCCGCATTACCCGGTCACTCTATCGCCACCTATACATCCCTTACTACCCGCATTACCCGGTCACTCTATCGCCACTTATACATCCCTTACTACCCGCATTACCCGGTCACTCTATCGCCACTTATACATCCCTTACTACCCGCATTACCCGGTCACTCTATCGCCACTTACACATCCCTTACTACCCGCATTACCCGGTCACTCTATCGCCACTTATACATCCCTTACTACCCGCATTACCAGGTCACTCTATCGCCACTTATACATCCCTTACTACCCGCATTACCCGGTCACTCTATCGCCACTTATACATCCCTTACTACCCGCATTACCCGGTCACTCTATCGCCACTTATACATCCCTTACTACCCGCATTACCCGGTCACTCTATCGCCACTTATACATCCCTTACTACCCGCATTACCCGGTCACTCTATCGCCACTTATACATCCCTTACTACCCGCATTACCCGGTCACTCTATCGCCACTTATACATCCCTTACTACCCGCATTACCCGGTCACTCTATCGCCACTTACTACCTGCATTAACAGTCACTCAATCGAAGCAGAAAGATTGATTCCATTGCATCTGAAGGGATCGACTTTTTAACGACTAATTAGGAATGGTGAAAGATTTTGGTTTAATTATATTGAGCGTACACAACGTCCAACGAATCCGCCCCTGTCACGAAGAGTCACGCAAGCTAATATCGTGACATAATTATCATGTGTCGTCGTGAAGAAACAAACGGTCAGCCAAATAAATACTAACTTGGCGGCAAAATTCCATAAAATAGCTGAATATGATTTACATAGAATTTAAGATTTTTTATATTGAATAAAATATTTTTATTTGAAAGGATAAATTATTTTGCGAACCTTCCAAAATAAGTAGAATCCGTATGATAGCCAGAAATCCAAACCAGCTATATAAATCCGTTACACCAAACAACACAACGTGTGGAGGCACACTTAGGTGCCATTGAACAAAATTATTTAACCAACACAGATCAAATTTATACAATATTATGATACATTTGTAAGATTAAGATAGTTTATGAGACAAAACCAATAAAAACAATAGAAATGCAAGTACGACTTACTATTATAGACTTTGAATTATCTTTCAAAAACCATTAATTTAATATATTTGGTATTTTTTTATGAATTTTTGTAATTCGAATTATAATTAACAATATAACAGGCTCATGTAAAGTTGAGACAGGGGGGGGGGGGGGGGGGGGGACTGGACGCAAATCCCGCCTTGGCGAATTAATATCCCGCCTCAATGTTAAATTCTCAATTTAGGGAAAGGAGCAGGTTACAGTGGCACGTTATTTTAACCAAAACAATAAACAAAATACAATAGAACAGGTTACAGTTTTATTTCTGGAAGTAATCAGCTGTTATTTGCGTCAAATTTCCCCTGGAGAAGGATGAATTTTTATTGCGTCCAGTTTCCCCCTCTATCTGGTAATGTTTGACTACATTGTAAAATGTAGTCTCTCTCATACAATGTAAAGAAAGACTTGCGCACACTCCAGAACAATGTAATACAATGTAAGCAAATGGATACATGCGCGGTACAATGTAATATAATATTATATTGTTTGCAGGAACGTGTAAAATGAATATTATATTCTGTATAGTATAATTTATTTACATAAATTAATAGTACTACACAGAACAATCTACAATGTCTATTAATGCACAGCACAATGTATGCAAAAAATATTAAGAACAATGTGTGCAGAAATTATTATCTGGAACAATGTGTGCATAAACCATACAATATACGCCGCATAATGTAATATACTCCGTCTGCGTCATTTAATATAGAACCAAGTATTAATTAGGTCGTAAAGTAGACGTACACACTAGAATCAGTGGAGATGGACTTTCCGTTTGTACTCAACGCGTTTCCATTTGGGTAACGAGTAGAATTCTTCTGGTCTCATCTGAAACGCTTTCTGGAAGTCCGAAGGGGACAGATGCAGATCGAGGTTGCGAGAATCCACGTCTCGTGGTAACTTCTTACCCGGCGTCCGCTGCAAATAGAAAATAATGATTAGAGTCTCTAATAGTTACAAGCAAGAAATCTAGTTTTTTTACTATGTCGTTAAATCTAAAATTGTAACGAAACCATTGCCGATAAAAAAAATAGATATATAATTATTGTTCATAAAAAAGGGTACAATTTTTAATTGAATTTTGTTCTCAAATGAGGTTTTAACAGAGTTTCAAGTAGAAAAGTTCTGAACTAATTAATATTTATAAGAAATCTCAACCACGCTGTAAAAAGTGAAAGCAAAATGTAACGCTTGCAGTGCCTGTAATCAGTAGAGTCTGTTGGCGTTAGCTTAATGTATTTATAATTAAACAAAGGATTTGTTTGTTGTATTTGCGTCGACAACTTCTTCCAGTATCAGTTTCAGTTACATTGTAAAGTTAATCACCTAGATCTGTAATCTCTACTTTACTTCACTATAGTGAATGTACAGCTGCTGTAATGCGACTGCACCTC
Source organism: Nemertoderma westbladi (assembly GCA_032718475.1). Classification (NCBI taxonomy): domain Eukaryota; kingdom Metazoa; phylum Xenacoelomorpha; order Nemertodermatida; family Nemertodermatidae; genus Nemertoderma; species Nemertoderma westbladi. Next base: position 63,108 of record JAUCBJ010002022.1, on the reverse strand, counting down.
TCAGAGCCGTCTTAAGGAGGGGATGGGGGCTGCACCCAGGGTCCCGTCGTCAATGGGGACCCGTCGAGGTCGAGTGTGGTCACATGTCTTTTACATGCCTTTTAATGATAATTCCTGAGCAACTTGAAGGGCCAATAAATAACTTCCCTCAAAAAATACAACTTAACAATTAATCAGGCCTTCATCCTGAGGGAAGGCTGATAAGACTGAAAACCGCATAATTCCAATTGCTGTGATGAGATTTCCTTGAGAAATTAATTACCCAAGTTGACCATTTCAGGTATTTATTTAGCTTAGAGATATTAGTTATGGTTACGCAGTCAGAAAGTTGGGGGGGGGGGGGGGGGGGGGGCACTGTCCCACAAATATACTGTTTGCAGTATATATATACAAATATACTATTTGTGTGATGTTTGTAATTGTTTTCTATCCCCAGATATCCCTCGTGTTCCTTTCGGTCTAAAACTAATTCCAACTGACATTTTAATGATTTCTAAATCGATAATACACCATGCTGATGTCGCCCCAACTTGAGTAAACCCTGAACTCAAAGCTTACTGTCCTCCAAGCTTCGGTAACGAATCTTACTCAGTGTTTATTGGTAAGGTAAGGCGAACCGCGCTAATAAAACACTCTTAGGAAGAACTTGATTGTAAACCGGGATATTCAATAACGTAGATAGATGGCCAACCTGCATGAGATATAACACCCCAGATGCACGAGATATAACACCCCAGGTAGCATTGTGTTGTTAATAATACCAATATTTACAACAATATTATTTCTATTTCGATTTCCATTCATATTCAATTCAAATTCATTGTTTTCAAACAATTCGACTTATAAAACAAACACCGCCAATGCACAGGTTATTAATTGTAGTAATAAACAAAATACTAAACTATAGGTGTGGAATTACAATGACATTCTTAGTAATGGTTATTAACGTGCCCACTACTAAAATTCCATAACGAACACCATCAATAAGATCAATATATATATATAAATACTAATCGTACGATCCAAACATTTCGTTGCACATGATGGAATTGAGATTGGTTAGTCTATAAGTACGACCAGGAGCGGTGTACGACCGTCGGACAACCGTCGGACTTTGTTTGGGTACCCGGTTGCCATGAGTACGGGAATAGGTCTCGTAGTAACGAGAATCTAACTGACTCATCCGTAGACAAACTCTGGCTGGCTGGTTGTAGAAATCAACTTTAGACGAGAAATCCATTTCCGATTGCGCTGATACGTTGGCCGTCAACTGCACGACCGAAGCACCGAAATCCACGTCTACCGTGGCTACCATGGCAACAGCCCCCTGACTACGGACATTGGTCTCCGCGTTACGGGACCACAGACTAACATCGAAGGCTCCGTCTAGATTCATACTTAATCCAGCCATGTAACGAACCCGTATCACATAACCGGACTGTAACACTAGATGGCGCTGATAATCCAGCAAAGGGGAGAGGCACTGCAGGGCTGTGATTGGTCCAGCCCCAGAGTAACTCCATACCTTCCCCATGACGTCACCCTGTCCGTGGAACAGCTGACGAGGCCGCACGAGACCGCCCATGAAGGTCAACCCGAGCCAGGCCTCAGGGTCTTTATCGAGCTCCTCCTGAGGGGCGTCTGTCGCGACTAAACCGTCGATACCGCTGAGCCCGACATCGACGGAGACGAAGGTCAACGTATCGTTAACCCCCGTCGATACGTAGAACGAGTTGGAACTTCTACTGATTGTGGTAAAGTTTCCGAACATTGTGGCCGACACGAAGTAGGACGTCGCGGGACCAGACTGGGCCACAACTCCGCGCAAAGAGCTGGACTTCCCTCCCGGAGCCAAGAAATCGTAGTTATTGAACTCCGGACGTCGTAGAAGTGTTGCCAAGGTAGTGGCGGACGGACCTTTAGAACTAACAACATCCTGAATCTTACGGAGTATAAACGTAGCTACTTCCCTCAAACTGCGATCCCGAACCGACTCGAGTAAAGCCTCGCATTGCTGGGGACTTGGGCCGTGGGACAGCAAGGCCTCGGCTGCGAGCATCCTAGCAGTGGCATTGTGACCCCGAGGGTGCCAGCGCAAGGCGATACGTAAAAGATAGTCCTTAATCCTGTCAGTGAAATATTCGCGTGGGTAGGTGGAGATAAGCTGAAGAGTAAGAATACTCAGTGATTCCTCCCCATTGACAGCCGTTTCTATCACGTCGGGTGTCAACCCTGAATTCTTAATGGCCGCGAGATAATTGGCACTAACTTCCGCTGATTTACTATTCGAGAAAGCGTCCAGCAGGTATTTAGAGATTCTCGAGGCTGTTTTATCACCGATACAATTCACGCCGCCGCTCCGGCAATACGACGCATATAGGGAACCCACCGCGAGAGTAACGGATGTCTTTAAATGGCTATTGTCCATATTGGATTGGGATAAAGTTAATAGTTTATCTAATAACCACACAGGTGGACGTTGCAATCTACCGATAGCCAATAGGAAACGTTCTTCCTCCAGGATTCCCTCGTGTTTGTTGAAATCCAACCGAACAAGAAGAGCCCCTAATGACTCCTCTGTGTTCGCGGCCACATAGATATCTATTAGTTGGAGAATAATTGCCTTATTATTACTATTTTCCAGTTGTTCCTTTAGAACAACTCGAGTTCCATGTGCTCTGATAAAATTAACCAATGAAATGAATGATTGTGCGCTTGCGATGGTTGCAAGATTCCATGACTGCAGTGCGGAATAATTCTCTTTAACAAGTTTTGAGAACGATTTATCGGTTTTTACACTGTGATCGACAGACCCATCAATTAAAGGATCTTCTGTAACGTAACCCTTCCCCAGGATGTTCACCAAGGTACTATCGATGCCGCCTTTCCATTGGTACTTTCCACCTGGTATGACGGATTTTAGTTCCAGAGTTACCGTAGATCGTACAGTGGCACCCAAATTGGGAACCAGTTCCGAAGCTATTGTGTGTTCCTCCTCTATTTCCGACAGGTTAATCACTTTATTGTCCAGCAGACTGATGTGAGTGCCAACAGTGCTGCGGTAGGTACTACCGCGAACGCCGCTAGGGGGCGCTAATCCCTCACACTCACTCAATAATTTCACAATGGAAGATGAATGTGTTTTGTAGACTGCAGTACATTTTCTGCCATCTAGCGTCCTTACAGGGTATTTGCCGTCACCCTGTACTTCAAACAATCGAGATATTGCTTTCTTAGTTGCCCTGGAGACATACGATGTGTCTTTGCTTGAAAAATATACTTTATCAACAAACCCAGAAGGCAGAAGATTGAAACTAAATGGAATAAAATTAGCATCCTTAGTAGACCATACGGCATACAAGGCCTTACTCCCCACTGCGATGTAACTGAGAATTAGTTCATGTTTCTGTGATTCCTCTAACGGACTCTTGGTGGCGAAGGAACTCGTCCTGGGTCTGTTATCTTGAAATAAGGTCTCCACTTTCAAGGTGTACCTATAGGAATGCTCAGTCTGATATTCTAGAATGGCAGCAGACCCAATAGGAATGAGACTCACTACTGAGAATGCACTGGCGGTGAATACAAACATAGTAGCAGCTCGAGACATCTTTCTTTAAACCAATTAATTAACTCAGAACTTAACAAATTCTTAGAGCCTAATAATAGCACTGGGAAAATCCACTTTTTTTACACTGAAATATTAAAGTTCATTAGTGAGTCAATACAGTGAGTTCGTGGGAATAAAAAAATAATTCCATGCAATATAAATACTAGTAAGTTTAGTTGAAGCCTAAATAATCTATCACTTATTCGAAAATTAAAATACTACTGTAACTTTTATCCTAAATGTCCGTTTAGGATATACATTATAAACTCTGCACTATCTACGGAGTTACGATACATACATACATACATACACACATACATACATACAAACATACATAAGCGTAAGGTACGGTACGGTAATATATAATCCCATCACCATAACAATATTGGTACTGTATATACTATGTATATCCAAAATGTCCTAGTCCTAGACCTCTCTAGATACCATACTGGACTGGACATCTCTATAAAATAATATATAAATCTATAAAATTATGAACGTCTGCAAAAGGCTTTCAAGAGGGAATAGTAAATAATAATCTGTAACTGCATTTGTTCATTGCGTAATACTAGGAGTAAGCTGGTAGAAATTAATTTCATTTCCGCTACGTTTACCAAACGTAGAAATCTGATTGGCTGATATCTCCAATGGCAAAGCCAATAAACCTATCTCTACATGCAACCATGGAGAAAGCATAATTAATGTCTGTCATGACCAGTTCCCAACAGACAGACACCCCACCCCAACCATTGGATTTACTTGCTACCTCAGCCAGCTGGAGTTAAATAATTATAATTACGTTAACGTCTACAATAACATGGAGAAAAATCCTCCCCATTCACTAACTTAAGCAGATTTGAGGCTGCTTGGGCGAATATTATATATTATTGTACTCAACTCAATTGTGTAACTCAATTATTGTATTTAATTTTTAATAAATAAATCACCATACATCTTTATATTAAACACTGGATAAATAAAAACTTTATGAGAATGGGACACAGCGAATCGACCTGTGCTATTTTCATACAGCGTAAACTTAATTTTACCCCCTTAAATAATTAATAACCGAAATAATAACCCAAATAATCGATACATTTCTTTATATAGTTGACCACCAAGTACTGCTTATTGCGTTTGTTTATACTGCTTAGTCTATGTAATATAATAAAAAAAAATAAAGTCGGTTTGAACGCCAATAAAGTTCTGTGTTCATCAGTACATCATAATACAGTGAAACTCAGCTACAAACTTAACTTAGCTACAAACTTAATTTAGCTACAAACTTAACTTAGCTACAAACTTAACTTAGCTACAAACTTAACTTAGCTACAAACTTAACTTAGCTACAAACTTAACTTAGCTACAAACTTAACTTAGCTACAAACTTAACTTAGCTACAAACTCTTTTATAGACTGCTAAGATACAATATGCCGGTAACCGCCAGCGAGGGCGGGTATTCCAGCTAGTACTTATTTTACTCGCATGACGCCATAACTAACATTAACAGTAAATAATTATTTTTATAAAAGAAAAAGTTCCTTACAGGACTGAAATATTATTTTCAATCTGTTGATAAGAATTATTAAAATACAAGCTGTAAGGAGTTACGAATGTGAAGATATTAGCCTTGGTTATTAGTACTGATATTATTAGTGACCTTTGTCCTCACCCATAGTGGATCCACCGTGATGGGAGTGCCACGTGGATCGTTATCATAGTGGTTGGTTGTGTCACCTTGGGGAAACAGTCAGACGGGCATAAAGTTGATACAATTCATTGCGATAACAGTTTACTACCTCATCATATTGCGTTGCACAGTCGACCTTCATATTGCATTATCACTCGTTGGCATAGCTTACCAAAGTCTGCAATGTCGTCCAGGTGGGATCGAACTGGTGTCCTACAACTGCACACTTAAATTTCATTTTATTGTACAAGCAAAAAAAAAAGAACTGCACCTGACCAAACGTAATGCATTGTTTTTGCTACACTCAGGTATATATTGAAATTCGAACGAAAAGAACTGAAAACAAAGAAGTAATTCCCGCGAAATGGCCGGTAGAAGGAAGGGTTTACAGATAACAGAGGAGGCCGGTAGAAGGAAGGGTTTACAGATAACAGAGGAGGCCGGTAGAAGGAAGGGTTTACAGATAACAGAGGAGGCCGGTAGAAGGAAGGGTTTACAGATAACAGAGGAGGCCGGTAGAAGGAAGGGTTTACAGATAACAGAGGAGGCCGGTAGAAGGAAGGGTTTACAGATAACAGAGGAGGCCGGTAGAAGGAAGGGTTTACAGATAACAGAGGAGGCCGGTAGAAGGAAGGGTTTACAGATAACAGAGGAGGCCGGTAGAAGGAAGGGTTTACAGATAACAGAGGAGGCCGGTAGAAGGAAGGGTTTACAGATAACAGAGGAGGCCGGTAGAAGGAAGGGTTTACAGATAACAGAGGAGGCCGGTAGAAGGAAGGGTTTACAGATAACAGAGGAGGCCGGTAGAAGGAAGGGTTTACAGATAACAGAGGAGACCATAATTTAGTATTTTATATTTTCGTAGTTCTACCTCCTCGTCAGCTTAATGAAACAGCCTTTCGCCCTTCAGTTCGAAGTGGGAAAGAGCAAATTAATTAAAGTCATTAAAAATATTCGGTTGATCATGTTCTGTCCATTGAAGGTCTCATAGATTTTGATATATTACAATTTAGATAAAATAAAATTTAGAAATTAAAGTTCTATAATTATTTATTTATTCCAAAACTCATGTCACTAAACAACCCAGACGTATCAATTTAAATTATGAGACAGTCGCTATTTGACAAGCTACAAGCTTATGAACCCAAACTACCATAAAAATACGGTTGATTGAGAATACTGAATATGGAGCCAAGGAATGACAACGCCATTCAATGGTACAGGCGCAGTAGTGACGCCTCACTGAATATCACCCCATTCAAATATTGTGCATCTCATGCAAATACTAATGAGAAATATAGGTAGCTCGTTGCAAGCATAAGCCATATTGTTGTTCGTCCTCATGGGGCGAGCCACATGATTTAATGAGCTCTCCTGACTCACATTTTCGACTAATTGGACAGCAGTTACGTCAAATGGATTGAAGGAGCTTTATCAGTTTAGCCTTTAATTTATTTTGATTATAATTTTTATGGGCACAGCCTTTGCAAAGTCGGCAATGACGTCAAGATGGAAGCCAAAACACCAATAATAAATTATAAAAATATTTATTTTGATAATTTATGCCACAACATACAGCAATAGAGCATATATAAATTATCATACGACTCCGGCTATATACAAATATAATATTATTAGAACTTCGGTTCTGGCTTGAAGCTCCCAATGGTATTTCAATTTATTTTCGGTTTGTAAATGAAAACGTCCGAAATGAAAATAAAAATAAAGTTGCATTGACAGCTTGAGACTGAATGAAGATGCCTTAGTAATTATTTATTGTCATTTAACTATGCAGCGGTATTACAGTATGAATAAAATTACACCTGTAAGCAGAACATTGTAAATGTTGTGCCGCCTACTAAATAAAGTATAATAATAAATATAGTATACTATATAGTAAATAAATATATACCGACCGTTATGTGGGGTGTGATAACCAACCTGTAACTCAGCCAAGGGGTAGAGTCTAGAATGCCTGGGAGGCGGAGATGTTGACCACCGTTTAAGGTTGGTCGCCGGGTGCTGATTGGACGAAGCGAGCGATTGGTTGGCCGAATTCTGATTCTGTGGGGACATTGAGTAGTTGGTGCGCGCGAAGTTGTGTCGAGGGCTGAACACGTAGAAGGAACGATCCGTGTCGGAACAGCGTTCCTCGCTCGAACATCGTCTGGGTTCCTCGGAGGCAGGCCGAGATTCCTCCAGGAATGATCCGTCGACCCAGGCCTTGTAAGCGACCCCATAGGCTGCGTTGTAACTCGGCATACTCACACTGAGTGGCAATGTATTGGACTTTGACTGCCGGTCCAATGATTCAGACTTCCGAGCCACCCTGGAGGAGAAAGATAAACAATAATTAATTCATACAAAACACGAAATAAAATGAACTGCTCAGGTTTTAGTAATGATGATTGGATATGGAGCGATGAATGGGCACGATAACATGCGCATGCAGCACATTGTTTGTTATACATAATTCCCTCAGGTCCAATTACCGCTCTATCTGTACAAAGACCAGTACTGATGCAATTGCACCAAATTGTTAATATTTATCGATATTTCCAAATATTTATAGCCAACATGTTGACCCAGTCTGTGCAGTCATTGTCTACAAGCCAACATGTTGCAAAGGTCGGATACTTTCGTACTGAAAAAATAAATACTTGTGAAGTAAGCGTACTAAGGTACCACGGGTATTAGTGAAGTAAGCGTGCTAAGGTACCACGGGTAGTGGTGAAGTAAGCGTGCTAAGGTACACCGCGTACTGGTGAAGTAAGCGTGCTAAGGTACCACGGGTACTGGTGAAGTAAGCGTGCTAAGGTACACCGCGTACTGGTGAAGTAAGCGTGCTAAGGTACACCGCGTACTGGTGAAGTAAGCGTGCTAAGGTACCACGGGTACTGGTGAAGTAAGCGTGCTAAGGTACACCGCGTACTGGTGAAGTAAGCGTGCTAAGGTACCACGGGTACTGGTGAAGTAGGAAGCGTGCTAAGGTACCACGGGTAGTGGTGAAGTAAGCGTGCTAAGGTACACCGCGTACTGGTGAAGTAAGCGTGCTAAGGTACCACGGGTACTGGTGAAGTAAGCGTGCTAAGGTACACCGCGTACTGGTGAAGTAAGCGTGCTAAGGTACACCGCGTACTGGTGAAGTAAGCGTGCTAAGGTACCACGGGTACTGGTGAAGTAGGAAGCGTGCTAAGGTACCACGGGTACTGGTGAAGTAAGCGTGCTAAGGTACACCGCGTACTGGTGAAGTAAGCGTGCTAAGGTACACCGCGTACTGGTGAAGTAAGCGTGCCAAGGTACACCGCGTACTGGTGAAGTAAGCGTGCTAAGGTACACCGCGTACTGGTGAAGTAAGCGTGCTAAGGTACCACGGGTACTGGTGATGTAGGAAGCGTTCTAAGGTACCACGGGTACTGGTGAAGTAGGAAGCGTGCTAATGTACCCCGGGTACTGGTGAAGTAAGCGTGCTAAGGTACCCCGGGTACTGATGAAGTAGGAAGCGTGCTAAGGTACCACGGGTACTGGTGAAGTAAGCGTGCAAAGGTACACCGCGTACTGGTGAAGTAAGCGTGCTAAGGTACCACGGGTACTGGTGAAGTAGGAAGCGTGCTAAGGTACCACGGGTACTGGTGAAGTAAGCGTGCTAAGGTACACCGCGTACTGGTGAAGTAAGCGTGCTAAGGTACCACGGGTACTGGTGAAGTAAGCGTGCTAAGGTACACCGCGTACTGGTGAAGTAAGCGTGCTAAGGTACCACGGGTACTGGTGATGTAAGCGTGCTAAGGTACCACGGGTACTGCTGAAGTAAGCGTGCTAAGGTACACCGCGTACTGGTGAAGTAGGAAGCGTGCTAAGGTACCACGGGTACTGGTGAAGTAAGCGTGCTAAGGTACACCGCGTACTGGTGAAGTAAGCGTGCTAAGGTACCACGGGTACTGGTGAAGTAAGCGTGCTAAGGTACCACGGGTACTGGTGAAGTAAGCGTGCTAAGGTACACCGGGTACTGCTGAAGTAAGCGAGCTAAGGTACCACGGGTACTGGTGAAGTAAGCGTGCTAAGGTACCACGGGTACTGGTGAAGTAAGCGTGCTAAGCTACACCGGGTACTGCTGAAGTAAGCGAGCTAAGGTACCACGGGTACGGGTGAAGTAAGCGTGCTAAGGTACCACGGGTACTGGTGAAGTAAGCGTGCTAAGGTACCACGGGTACTGGTGAAGTAAGCGTGCTAAGGTACCACGGGTACTGCTGAAGTAAGCGTGCTAAGGTACCACGGGTACTGGTGAAGTAAGCGTGCTAAGGTACCACGGGTACTGGTGAAGTAAGCGTGCTAAGGTACCACGGGTACTGGTGAAGTAAGCGTGCTAAGGTACCACGGGTACTGGTGAAGTAAGCGTGCTAAGGTACCACGGGTACTGCTGAAGTAAGCGTGCTAAGGTACCACGGGTACTGGTGAAGTAGGAAGCGTGCTAAGGTACCACGGGTACTGGTGAAGTAAGCGTGCTAAGGTACCACGGGTACTGCTGAAGTAAGCGTGCTAAGGTACCACGGGTACTGGTGAAGTAAGCGAGCTAAGGTACCACGGGTACGGGTGAAGTAAGCGTGCTAAGTTACACCGCGTACTGGTGAAGTAAGCGTGCTAAGGTACCACGGGTACTGGTGAAGTAAGCGTGCTAAGGTACCACGGGTACTGGTGAAGTAGGAAGCGTGCTAAGGTACCTCGGGTACTGGTGAAGTAAGCGTGCTAAGGTACGCCGGGTACAACTGGTGAAGTAAGCGTGCTAAGGTACCTCGGGTACTGGTGAAGTAAGCGTGCTAAGGTACCACGGGTACTGGTGAAGTAAGCGTGCTAAGGTACACCGGGTACTGCTGAAGTAAGCGTGCTAAGGTACCACGGGTACTGCTGAAGTAAGCGTGCTAAGGTACCACGGGTACTGGTGAAGTAAGCGTGCTAAGGTACCCCGGGTACTGATGAAGTAGGAAGCGTGCTAAGGTACCACGGGTACTGGTGAAGTAAGCGTGCTAAGGTACACCGCGTACTGGTGAAGTAAGCGTGCTAAGGTACCACGGGTACTGGTGAAGTAGGAAGCGTGCTAAGGTACCACGGGTACTGGTTAAGTAAGCGTGCTAAGGTACACCGCGTACTGGTGAAGTAAGCGTGCTAAGGTACCACGGGTACTGGTGAAGTAAGCGTGCTAAGGTACCACGGGTACTGCTGAAGTAAGCGTGCTAAGGTACACCGCGTACTGGTGAAGTAGGAAGCGTGCTAAGGTACCACGGGTACTGGTGAAGTAGGAAGTGTGCTAAGGTACCACGGGTACTGGTGAAGTAAGCGTGCTAAGGTACCCCGGGTACTGATGAAGTAGGAAGCGTGCTAAGGTACCACGGGTACTGGTGAAGTAAGCGTGCTAAGGTACACCGCGTACTGGTGAAGTAAGCGTGCTAAGGTACCACGGGTACTGGTGAAGTAGGAAGCGTGCTAAGGTACACCGCGTACTGGTGAAGTAAGCGTGCAAAGGTACCACGGGTACTGGTGAAGTAAGCGTGCTAAGGTACCACGGGTACTGCTGAAGTAAGCGTGCTAAGGTACACCGCGTACTGGTGAAGTAGGAAGCGTGCTAAGGTACCACGGGTACTGGTGAAGTAAGCGTGCTAAGGTACACCGCGTACTGGTGAAGTAAGCGTGCTAAGGTACCACGGGTACTGGTGAAGTAAGCGTGCTAAGGTACCACGGGTACTGGTGAAGTAAGCGTGCTAAGGTACACCGGGTACTGCTGAAGTAAGCGAGCTAAGGTACCACGGGTACTGGTGAAGTAAGCGTGCTAAGGTACCACGGGTACTGGTGAAGTAAGCGTGCTAAGGTACACCGGGTACTGCTGAAGTAAGCGAGCTAAGGTACCACGGGTACTGGTGAAGTAAGCGTACTAAGGTACACCGCGTACTGGTGAAGTAAGCGAGCTAAGGTACCACGGGTACGGGTGAAGTAAGCGTGCTAAGGTACCAAGGTACACCGGGTACTGCTGAAGTAAGCGAGCTAAGGTACCACGGGTACTGGTGAAGTAAGCGTGCTAAGGTACCACGGGTACTGGTGAAGTAAGCGTGCTAAGGTACCACGGGTACTGGTGAACTGGGCGTGCTATGGTAGTAAGGTACCCCGGGTACTGGTGAACTGGGCGTGCTATGGTAGTAAGGTACCCCGGGTACTGGTGAACTGGGCGTGTTATGGTAGTAAGGTACCCCGGGTACTGGTGAACTGGGCGTGCTATGGTAGTAAGGTACCACGGGTACTGGTGAACTGGGCGTGCTATGGTAGTAAGGTACCCCGGGTACTGGTGAACTGGGCGTGCTATGGTAGTAAGGTACCCCGGGTACTGGTGAACTGGGCGTGCTATGGTAGTAAGGTACCCCGGGTACTGGTGAACTGGGCGTGCTATGGTAGTAAGGTACCCCGGGTACTGGTGAACTGGGCGTGCTATGGTAGTAAGGTACCCCGGGTACTGGTGAACTGGGCGTGCTATGGTAGTAAGGTACCCCGGGTACTGGTGAACTGGGCGTGCTATGGTAGTAAGGTACCCCGGGTACTGGTGAACTGGGCGTGTTATGGTAGTAAGGTACCCCGGGTACTGGTGAACTGGGCGTGCTATGGTAGTAAGGTATCCCGGGTACTGGTGAACTGGGCGTGCTATGGTAGTAAGGTACCCCGGGTACTGGTGAACTGGGCGTGCTATGGTAGTAAGGTACCCCGGGTACTGGTGAACTGGGCGTGCTATGGTAGTAAGGTACCCCGGGTACTGGTGAACTGGGCGTGCTATGGTAGTAAGGTACCCCGGGTACTGGTGAACTGGGCGTGCTATGGTAGTAAGGTACCCCGGGTACTGGTGAACTGGGCGTGCTATGGTAGTAAGGTATCCCGGGCTGGGCGGTTTCCTAAAGCACCGTTCACATCCAGCGGAACGGAATACCGCTCGGTGTACCGCAGGGTGTGAACGACCCAGCGGTATAAGAGCGGTGTCTGTGTGGTAAATGATTTTGATTACCCTTGACTCTGAAGGACACAACATACAGTAGTTGTGCGGTACACCGCTCCGTTTACCGCAGCCCATTGAAATAAAATTAATAAAATGATTGTCTAGACTGTTGAATTATCTGAACAGATGAGACAGTGACAGGGGGATGGGGTGGACGCAAATCCCATCTCGGCGAATCAATCAAAGAACTGCTTACAGATTTATTTCTGGGAGTAATCAGCTGTTATTTGCGTCGAACTTCCCCTTGAGAGCGATTTGCTCCTTTCCCTAAATTGAGAATTTAACATTGAGGCGGGTTATTATATTATATATAACGTGGTAATCGAACAAACATTATATTATATTATATGATCATATTGTGGGGCGAGCCACGAAGTTGGCGGAGCCTTAGCGAATTGACACTGTTAGGGGGTGGGTCAATTTATGCAAATAGTTGTCGTCGTCGTCGTCGTCGTCGTCGTTGTCGTCGTCGTCGTCGTCGTCGTTGTCGTCGTCGTCGTCGTCGTCGTTACGATTTTGACATGCTAATAACTTTGTCGGATTTAAAGCTGCCAAGTTGAAAATTTGTAGGTATCAATATGAGCAAAAGTTGAGATTTTTGAGAGACTTTCAGACACCATCAGTGCAATGGTCTCCCGCTAGAGGGCCACATGTCTAAACATTAAATGCCCTCCCATTTCTTTGCTTTTAATCCGTTTAAGCTGAAACTTGGCGGATATGTATTAGACCATTAGCTGTGACTTTCAAAGGAGGCGAATCCATCTGCAGTTCTCCAGTCTGCCGCTAGAGGGCCAAAGGTCTGAAAGTGAAATCGTTGTCGTCGTTACGATTTTGACATGCTAATAACTTTGTCGGATTTAAAGCTGCCAAGTTGAAAATTTGTAGGTATCAATATGAGCTAAAGTTGAGACGTTTGAGAGACTTTCAGACACCATCAGAGCAATAGTCTCCTGCTAGAGGGCCACATGTCTAAACGTTAAATGTCCTCCCATTTCTTTGCTTTTAATCCATTTATGCTGAAATTTGGCAGATATGTACTAGACCATTAGCTGTGACTTTGAAAGAAGGAATTGAATTGAATTGAATTGAAGGCTAATCCGTGTGCAGTTCTTCAGTCTGCCGCTAGAGGGCGAAATGTTTGAAAGTGAAATCTTTCTCCCATCTCGTTATTTATGATCCGTTCAAGCTGAAACGTAGCAGATATGTAGTAGAAGTCGGCCTGAGTCTTTGGTGGGCAGTAAACGGTCTGGAGTCCTCCAGTCTGCCGCTAGAGGGCGAAATGTATAACTGTCCCCAATTCCTTGATATTAATTTATTTAAAGTGAATATTGGCATATGTACTAGAGCACATGCTGCGTCTTTCTGAGGAAGGTGGTCGATCTGCATTTCTCCAGTCTGCCGCTAGAGGTAAGCGGAAATTCAAGACGCTGGTCACACTACTAAACGCATTATTTCAACATTCTCAAATATACGCTCCATAAATATTTCACGTTACTATTTTATTGATAATCAAGATATAAACCAAGCGGAATTGGGGTGTAAACGTTAAGCAGACACCTGGTGCAGACACCTGGTGCAGACACCTGGTGCAGACAACTGGTGCAGACACCTGGTGCAGACACCTGGTGCAGACACCTGGTGCAGACACCTGGTGCAGACACCTGGTGGGTGCAGACACCTGGTGCAGACACCTGGTGCAGACACCTGGTGCAGACACCTAGTGCAGACACCTGGTGCAGACACCTGGTGCAGACACCTGGTGCAGACACCTGGTGCAGACAGTTAGGCAGACCGGTACTGAAATGAATTACACAATAGCCTACATTCGCAGAAAAGCCTTTCTAGAATTATCACTTATGACTACTTATTTGCGTGCATTTTTCACTGGGATTGGCTGCGTGCGTGTCTAGCGTCGTCTCTTTGATTACGTTGAACCATTGGCAATATACAGAATGTTTTGATTGGACCTATAGGACTAGGAACTTTGCGTGGAAGAATATAATTGTAGAAATCATAACAAATAATACTCATATAACTTATATTTCGGCAGTTCTTTTAAATATGTAAACCTCTACCGGACTGCTGATTCATATACATTCCTAACATTCCACACCACATTCCAATAATATCCTAATACAGTAATACTTTCGAATTAGTACTTAAATTAAATTTAAGTCACGTGCTGCGCGAAGGCCCCACTTCGTGTATATGTATGTATACCAATACATATTGTATTGTTTTGGTTTAAATCTTTAAAATGTTTAATTTAACTCACGATGAAAATGTAGGGTTGAATGAAATGCGATGTATTAATAATTATGTATACAGAATTATATAGAGTGTATGGAGGATCCATTGTGTGGTATAGTGAGCGACTGTGATTGTAGGTAATCTGAGAACTCATTGTAAACGGGACAGAGGAAATCGAAATATTTTTCATTCATTACGATTTGTGGACAATGGCTGAATCTATGATAGAAATATCCCAAGTTCATAACTGGGAATACAGAAAGAAAACTTAAATCAATAGCGTCATTCGTTATATTTCTATATTAGGTTAATAAGACACGATATTATGTCTTCGGTTTTAAGTGAATTGTAGTTTCTGACAGGATGCTCGTTCATATAACTGGAGCCATTACTAATCTAATTATAATCTGTTGTGTAGATGAATTCGTTTATAGTGAAAACGTCATAGAATTCCAATAGGGGAAACTTTAAGTTGAAAATAATAGTAGAAATCGTTATCTTCTTCAAATTCTATAGACATTCAAAAAATGCAAGGCATTTCTATTTATCTGTTTAAAATATTTGTTGCAAAAATCCCTTGTAAAAACCCTGCAACTTGCGTGCGTGGGAACTAAATTAACTTCAGTGCAAAGGAAGTAGACGGGAACGAATAGTCAGGGTTGAAATGTACACGTAACATGTAGACTTGACCAGTCTACGTAGTATAAAATAGTTCCTTTTTATAGGTTTTTTATATATAAAGCATTTACCCAGTCTGGTTTGTGGAAAATTTCACGCTATGATGTCAATTTCTATTTTATAATTTAATGTATTGATTGACTGTTGTGTTTAAATTGGAAACACGTCAATCAATGTCGTTACTGAATGATTTAATTTGTCTTGTCTGACATTTTCAGAACAGCTGGACCTCTGTACCCTATATAATATTTTTTAAAATAAATATGTCCCGCAAGGATTTTCCGCAATATATATTAAAAAATTGATATTTTATTTATCAAAAGCAATTGGAGCCTACAGACGTTCGTTAAACATAATATAAACATATCACTCACATACGCATAAAACGATCTATGTTGAACTGAATAAATTGAATAGTAATAGACATAATTTGTAGGAAGTGTTGTGGTTCTGTGACTAACCTTGTAGGAAGTGTTGTGGTTCTGACACTAACCTTGTAGGAAGTGTTGTGGTTCTGACACTAACCTTTTAGGAAGTGTTGTGGTTCTGACACTAACCTTGTAGGAAGTGTTGTGGTTCTGACACTAACCTTGTAGGAAGTGTTGTGGATTTGATACTAACCTTGTAGGAAGTGTTGGGGTTTTGATACTAACCTTGTAGGAAGTGTTGTGGTTCTGACACTAACCTTGTAGGAAGTGTTGTGGTTCTGACACTAACCTTGTAGGAAGTGTTGGGGTTCTGACACTAACCTTGTAGGAAGTGTTGTGGTTCTGATACTAACCTTGTAGGAAGTGTTGGGGTTCTGACACTAACCTTGTAGGAAGTGTTGTGGTTCTGATACTAACCTTGTAGGAAGTGTTGGGGTTCTGACACTAACCTTGTAGGAAGTGTTGTGGTTCTGATACTAACCTTGTAGGAAGTGTTGGGGTTCTGACACTAACCTTTTAGGAAGTGATGTGGTTTTGTGACTAACCTTGTAGGAAGTGTTGTGGTTCTGACACTAATCTTGTAGGAAGTGTTGTGGTTCTGATACTAACCTTGTAGGAAGTGTTGGGGTTCTGACACTAACCTTGTAGGAAGTGTTGTGGTTCTGATACTAACCTTGTAGGAAGTGTTGGGGTTCTGACACTAACCTTTTAGGAAGTGTTGTGGTTCTGACACTAACCTTGTAGGAAGTGTTGTGGTTCTGATACTAACCTTGTAGGAAGTGTTGGGGTTCTGACACTAACCTTTTAGGAAGTGATGTGGTTTTGTGACTAACCTTGTAGGAAGTGTTGTGGTTCTGATACTAACCTTGTAGGAAGTGTTGTGGTTCTGTGACTAACCTTGTAGGAAGTGTTGTGGTTCTGACACTAACCTTGTAGGAAGTGTTGTGGTTCTGTGACTAACCTTGTAGGAAGTGTTGTGGTTCTGACACTAACCTTTTAGGAAGTGTTGTGGTTTTGATACTAACCTTGTAGGAAGTGTTGTGGTTCTGACACTAACCTTTTAGGAAGTGTTGTGGTTTTGATACTAACCTTGTAGGAAGTGTTGTGGTTCTGACACTAACATTTTAGGAAGTGTTGTGGTTCTGATACTAACCTTGTAGGAAGTGTTGGGGTTCTGACACTAACCTTGTAGGAAGTGTTGTGGTTCTGATACTAACCTTGTAGGAAGTGTTGGGGTTTGATGTGGTTTTGTGACTAACCTTGTAGGAAGTGTTGGGGTTTTGATGTGGTTTTGTGACTAACCTTGTAGGAAGAGTTGGGGTTTTGATGTGGTTTTGTGACTAACCTTGTAGGAAGTGTTGGGGTTTTGATGTGGTTTTGTGACCAACCTTGTAGGAAGTGTTGGGGTTTTGATGTGGTTTTGTGACTAACCTTGTAGGAAGTGTTGGGGTTTTGATGTGGTTTTGTGACTAACCTTGTAGGAAGTGTTGGGGTTTTGATGTGGTTTTGTGACTAACCTTGTGGAAAGTGTTGGGGTTTTGATGTGGTTTTGTGACTAAACTTGTAGGAAGTGTTGTGGTTCTGTGACTAACCTTGTAGGAAGTGTTGTGGTTCTGACACTAACCTTGTAGGAAGTGTTGTGGTTCTGTGACTAACCTTGTAGGAAGTGTTGTGGTTCTGACACTAACCTTTTAGGAAGTGTTGTGGTTTTGATACTAACCTTGTAGGAAGTGTTGTGGTTCTGACACTAACCTTTTAGGAAGTGTTGTGGTTTTGATACTAACCTTGTAGGAAGTGTTGTGGTTCTGACACTAACATTTTAGGAAGTGTTGTGGTTCTGATACTAACCTTGTAGGAAGTGTTGGGGTTCTGACACTAACCTTGTAGGAAGTGTTGTGGTTCTGATACTAACCTTGTAGGAAGTGTTGGGGTTTGATGTGGTTTTGTGACTAACCTTGTAGGAAGTGTTGGGGTTTTGATGTGGTTTTGTGACTAACCTTGTAGGAAGTGTTGGGGTTTTGATGTGGTTTTGTGACCAACCTTGTAGGAAGTGTTGGGGTTTTGATGTGGTTTTGTGACTAACCTTGTAGGAAGTGTTGGGGTTTTGATGTGGTTTTGTGACTAACCTTGTAGGAAGTGTTGGGGTTTTGATGTGGTTTTGTGACTAACCTTGTGGAAAGTGTTGGGGTTTTGATGTGGTTTTGTGACTAAACTTGTAGGAAGTGTTGTGGTTCTGTGACTAACCTTGTAGGAAGTGTTGTGGTTCTGACACTAACCTTGTAGGAAGTGTTGTGGTTCTGTGACTAACCTTGTAGGAAGTGTTGTGGTTCTGACACTAACCTTTTAGGAAGTGTTGTGGTTTTGATACTAACCTTGTAGGAAGTGTTGTGGTTCTGACACTAACCTTGTAGGAAGTGTTGTGGTTCTGTGACTAACCTTGTAGGAAGTGTTGTGGTTCTGACACTAACCTTTTAGGAAGTGTTGTGGTTTTGATACTAACCTTGTAGGAAGTGTTGTGGTTCTGACACTAACCTTGTAGGAAGTGTTGTGGTTCTGTGACTAACCTTGTAGGAAGTGTTGTGGTTCTGACACTAACCTTTTAGGAAGTGTTGTGGTTTTGATACTAACCTTGTAGGAAGTGTTGTGGTTCTGACACTAACCTTGTAGGAAGTGTTGTGGTTCTGTGACTAACCTTGTAGGAAGTGTTGTGGTTCTGACACTAACCTTTTAGGAAGTGTTGTGGTTTTGATACTAACCTTGTAGGAAGTGTTGTGGTTCTGACACTAACCTTGTAGGAAGTGTTGTGGTTCTGTGACTAACCTTGTAGGAAGTGTTGTGGTTCTGACACTAACCTTTTAGGAAGTGTTGTGGTTTTGATACTAACCTTGTAGGAAGTGTTGTGGTTCTGACACTAACATTTTAGGAAGTGTTGTGGTTCTGATACTAACCTTGTAGGAAGTGTTGGGGTTCTGACACTAACCTTGTAGGAAGTGTTGTGGTTCTGATACTAACCTTGTAGGAAGTGTTGGGGTTTGATGTGGTTTTGTGACTAACCTTGTAGGAAGTGTTGTGGTTTTGATACTAACCTTGTAGGAAGTGTTGGGGTTTTGATACTAACCTTGTAGGAAGTGTTGTGGTTCTGACACTAACCTTGTAGGAAGTGTTGTGGTTCTGTGACTAACCTTGTAGGAAGTATTGTGGTTCTGACACTAACCTTTTAGGAAGTGTTGTGGTTTTGATACTAACCTTGTAGGAAGTGTTGTGGTTCTGACACTAACATTTTAGGAAGTGTTGTGGTTCTGATACTAACCTTGTAGGAAGTGTTGTGGTTCTGATACTAACCTTGTAGGAAGTGTTGTGGTTCTGACACTAACCTTGTAGGAAGTGTTGTGGTTCTGACACTAACCTTTTAGGAAGTGTTGTGGTTTTGATACTAACCTTGTAGGAAGTGTTGTGGTTCTGACACTAACCTTGTAGGAAGTGTTGTGGTTCTGACACTAACCTTGTAGGAAGTGTTGTGGTTCTGACACTAACCTTTTAGGAAGTGTTGTGGTTTTGATACTAACCTTGTAGGAAGTGTTGTGGTTCTGACACTAACATTTTAGGAAGTGTTGTGGTTCTGATACTAACCTTGTAGGAAGTGTTGGGGTTCTGACACTAACCTTGTAGGAAGTGTTGTGGTTCTGATACTAACCTTGTAGGAAGTGTTGGGGTTTGATGTGGTTTTGTGACTAACCTTGTAGGAAGTGTTGGGGTTTTGATGTGGTTTTGTGACTAACCTTGTAGGAAGTGTTGGGGTTTTGATGTGGTTTTGTGACTAACCTTGTGAGTAGTAATGGTTTGCCATCCTTGGCGACAGTTGGACCTACTTCGCACCTTGGGTGTTAAGTAGGTCATTAATTAATTAATCAATTAATTAATTGGTCGGGTTTGATGTGGTTTTGTGACTAACCTTGTGGAAAGTGTTGGGGTTTTGATGTGGTTTTGTGACTAAACTTGTAGGAAGTGTTGTGGTTTTGATACTAACCTTGTAGGAAGTGTTGGGGTTTTGATACTAACCTTGTAGGAAGTGTTGTGGTTCTGACACTAACCTTGTAGGAAGTGTTGTGGTTCTGACACTAACCTTGTAGGAAGTGTTGTGGTTCTGACACTAACCTTTTAGGAAGTGTTGTGGTTTTGATACTAACCTTGTAGGAAGTGTTGTGGTTCTGACACTAACATTTTAGGAAGTGTTGTGGTTCTGACACTAACCTTGTAGGAAGTGTTGTGGTTCTGACACTAACCTTGTAGGAAGTGTTGTGGTTCTGACACTAACCTTTTAGGAAGAGTTGTGGTTTTGATACTAACCTTGTAGGAAGTGTTGGGGTTTTGATACTAACCTTGTAGGAAGTGTTGTGGTTCTGACACTAACCTTGTAGGAAGTGTTGTGGTTCTGTGACTAACCTTGTAGGAAGTATTGTGGTTCTGACACTAACCTTTTAGGAAGTGTTGTGGTTTTGATACTAACCTTGTAGGAAGTGTTGTGGTTCTGACACTAACATTTTAGGAAGTGTTGTGGTTCTGATACTAACCTTGTAGGAAGTGTTGTGGTTTTGATACTAACCTTGTAGGAAGTGTTGGGGTTTTGATACTAACCTTGTAGGAAGTGTTGTGGTTCTGACACTAACCTTGTAGGAAGTGTTGTGGTTCTGACACTAACCTTGTAGGAAGTGTTGTGGTTCTGACACTAACCTTTTAGGAAGTATTGTGGTTCTGACACTAACCTTTTAGGAAGTGTTGTGGTTTTGATACTAACCTTGTAGGAAGTGTTGTGGTTCTGACACTAACATTTTAGGAAGTGTTGTGGTTCTGATACTAACCTTGTAGGAAGTGTTGGGGTTCTGACACTAACCTTGTAGGAAGTGTTGTGGTTCTGATACTAACCTTGTAGGAAGTGTTGTGGTTTTGATACTAACCTTGTAGGAAGTGTTGTGGTTCTGATACTAACCTTGTAGGAAGTGTTGGGGTTTGATGTGGTTTTGTGACTAACCTTGTAGGAAGTGTTGGGGTTTTGATGTGGTTTTGTGACTAACCTTGTAGGAAGTGTTGGGGTTTTGATGTGGTTTTGTGACTAACCTTGTGGAAAGTGTTGGGGTTTTGATGTGGATTTGTGACTAAACTTGTAGGAAGTGTTGGGGTTTTGTTGTGGTTTTGTGACTAACCTTGTAGGAAGTGTTGGGGTTTTGATGTGGTTTTGTGACTAACCTTGTGGAAAGTGTTGGGGTTTTGATGTGGTTTTGTGACTAACCTTGTAGGAAGTGTTGTGGTTCTGATACTAACCTTGTAGGAAGTGTTGGGGTTTGATGTGGTTTTGTGACTAACCTTGTGGAAAGTGTTGGGGTTTTGATGTGGTTTTGTGACTAACCTTGTAGGAAGTGTTGTGGTTCTGATACTAACCTTGTAGGAAGTGTTGGGGTTTGATGTGGTTTTGTGACTAACCTTGTAGGAAGTGTTGGGGTTTTGATGTGGTTTTGTGACTAACCTTGTAGGAAGTGTTGGGGTTTTGATGTGGTTTTGTGACTAACCTTGTGGAAAGTGTTGGGGTTTTGATGTGGTTTTGTGACTAACCTTGTAGGAAGTGTTGGGGTTTTGATGTGGTTTTGTGACTAACCTTGTAGGAAGTGTTGGGGTTTTGATGTGGTTTTGTGACTAACCTTGTGGAAAGTGTTGGGGTTTTGATGTGGTTTTGTGACTAACCTTGTAGGAAGTGTTGGGGTTTTGATGTGGTTTTGTGACTAACCTTGTAGGAAGTGTTGGGGTTTTGATGTGGTTTTGTGACTAACCTTGTGGAAGTGTTGGGGTTTTGATGTGGTTTTGTGACTAACTTGTAGGAAGTGTTGGGGTTTTGATGTGGTTTTGTGACTAACCTTGTAGGAAGTGTTGGGGTTTTGATGTGGTTTTGTGACTAACCTTGTAGGAAGTGTTGGGGTTTTGATGTGGTTTTGTGACTAACCTTGTGGAAAGTGTTGGGGTTTTGATGTGGATTTGTGACTAAACTTGTAGGAAGTGTTGGGGTTTTGATGTGGTTTTGTGACTAACCTTGTAGGAAGTGTTGGGGTTTTGATGTGGTTTTGTGACTAACCTTCACTGAAAAAAGTAAGTGGTGGTATTTTGTTAAAAAACTGCCGGTTTGCAAGAACTACCTGGGGTTGTTTTGCAACGAAAACCACCGCAGGTTGTTTTTACAAACCGGCGGTAAATAAACATTGCCAAGAACTGGCAGTTGTGCAAACCGGGGGTTGATTATCTCTCGTAAAACCGGCGGTTCCATAACCCCCAGTTGTTTAGAACCTAAAAATGCGTTGTAAAACCTCTGGTATTTTATATCGCAAGGAACTGCCGGTTTCTGTAACCTCAGGTTCTGGTTTAACGCAAATTCCCGGTCAAATACTTAATCGGCATTTATTAACCTATGGTTTACTGCTGGTAACTGGCGTTTCAACTATTTAAAACTGCCGGTTTTCTCAAAAAACCACAGGTAAAACGGCAACCAAATAAACCAGTTTTTACGAAACCGCCGTTTAATTAACAGTCAACTGGCGGTTTTATTTGAGAAAACTGGCGGTAATTTTAATAAACTGAGGCTTTAATTTATTTATAACCTATGGTTATAAAAGAAAAACCCACGGTTAAAACGTACTAACCTGTGGTTATAAAGAGCAAAAAAAACTTATAAACCTGTGGTTATCTGAAAATAATGTTTGGTTAGGAGCACAGGACATTCAGGGCACACATGAAGCTCAATGTTACAACATGGAGATATGGGGGGAGGGGGGTGAAAGCCTACCTTATCTAATCCCTACATCCTACCCTACGCTTACGGCCTATGGCCAATGCATACAATACTCTACATACATATTGGATACACACGGCTAAGTATATAGGAAAATATTTAATTCATTTAGATTTATGGATATCCTAATTAATTTTAGTTGATGATCTACAAATAGTGTTTTGATTATTAATTTTAATATCATTTGTCTTCTTTTCAGCCATATTAGATAATTCATTTCAATTAATTTATATAAATTAATTAATTTTAACCAAGTTTAATTAATAATTTAAAATTATGTTTTGATTATATATATTTACTTTTTATATTTACATATACAAACTGGCAGTTATTAGTTTGTAAATCTGTGTGTGGTTCTGTGATAAACTGGCAGTTATTATTGTAAATCTGTGGTTCTGTGATAAACTGGCAGTCATTATTGTAAATCTGTGGTTCTGTGATAAACTGGCAGTCATTATTGTAAATCTGTGGTTCTGTGATAAACTGGCAGTCATTATTGTAAATCTGTGGTTCTGTGATAAACTGGCAGTCATTATTGTAAATCTGTGGTTCTGTGATAAACTGGCAGTCATTATTGTAAATCTGTGGTTCTGTGATAAACTGGCAGTTATTATTGTAAATTAGTTATATCATATCACGCCTCTGTAATACAGTAATAACGGCATTACCAGTTGAATTATACAACTTAGGGTTCTTTGTATGTATAGTAAAAACCGGCAATTGTGAAAATACAACCGCCATTTTTACATTTCATAAAAACCGCCGGTTTGAAAACTACATACGTGTTTATTAACAAGAACCGACAGTTTGAATATAAGACCACCATTTTTACATTTCATAAAAACCGCCGGTTTGAAAACTACATACGTGTTTATTAACAAGAACCGACAGTTTGAATATAAGACCACCATTTTTACATTTCATAAAAACCGCCGGTTTGAAAACTACATACGTGTTTATTAACAAGAACCGACAGTTTGAATATAAGACCACCATTTTTACATTTCATAAAAACCGCCGGTTTGAAAACTACATACGTGTTTATTAACAAGAACCGACAGTTTGAATATAAGACCACCATTTTTACATTTCATAAAAACCGCCGGTTTGAAAACTACATACGTGTTTATTAACAAGAACCGACAGTTTGAATATAAGACCACCATTTTTACATTTCATAAAAACCGCCGGTTTGAAAACTATAAGCGTTTAATTAACAAGAACCAACAGTTTGAAAATAAAACCGCCATTTTTACATTTCATAAAAACCGCCGGTTTGAAAATTATATGTTTTCATCAATAAGAACCGCCAGTTTGAAAATTTAATAACCACCTTTTTAATACAACCGTCACTTTCTATGCAAAATTCCGCAATGACTACAGGTTTCGTTTCAGGTAATATAACCAATATATCTTAAACCGCCGGTTTAATATCGTAACCGGAGGTTACTACCAGCCATTTTTGTATGATCCATACTAACCCCCGGTTTACCAATCACTACCGCAAGTACCTATCCATAACCAATGGTTAAAAAATCGACCGGCACTTACTTTTTTCAGTGTTGTGGAAAGTGTTGGGGTTTTGATGTGGTTTTGTGACTAACCTTGTAGGAAGTGTTGTGGTTCTGATACTAACCTTGTAGGAAGTGTTGGGGTTTGATGTGGTTTTGTGACTAACCTTGTAGGAAGTGTTGGGGTTTTGATGTGGTTTTGTGACTAACCTTGTAGGAAGTGTTGGGGTTTTGATGTGGTTTTGTGACTAACCTTGTGGAAAGTGTTGGGGTTTTGATGTGGTTTTGTGACTAAACTTGTAGGAAGTGTTGGGGTTTTGATGTGGTTTTGTGACTAACCTTGTAGGAAGTGTTGGGGTTTTGATGTGGTTTTGTGACTAACCTTGTGGAAAGTGTTGGGGTTTTGATGTGGTTTTGTGACTAACCTTGTAGGAAGTGTTGGGGTTTTGTGACCAACCTTGTAGGAAGTGTTGGGATTTTGTGACTAAACTTGTAGGAAGTGTTGGGGTTTTGATGTGGTTTTGTGACTAACCTTGTAGGAAGTGTTGGGGTTTTGATGTGGTTTTGTGACGAACCTTGTAGGAAGTGTTGGGGTTTTGATGTGGTTTTGTGACTAACCTTGTAGGAAGTGTTGGGGTTTTGTGACTAAACTTGTAGGAAGTGTTGGGGTTTTGATGTGGTTTTGTGACTAACCTTGTAGGAAGTGTTGGGGTTTTGATGTGGTTTTGTGACTAACCTTGTGGGAAGTGTTGGGGTTTTGTGACTAACCTTGTAGGAAGTGTTGGGGTTTTGATGTGGTTTTGTGACTAACCTTGTAGGAAGTGTTGGGGTTTTGATGTGGTTTTGTGACTAACCTTGTGGGAAGTGTTGGGGTTTTGATGTGGTTTCGTGACTAACCTTGTGGGAAGTGTTGGGGTTTTGATGTGGTTTTGTGACCAACCTTGTAGGAAGTGTTGGGGTTTTGATGTGGTTTTGTGACCAACCTTGTAGGAAGTGTTGGGGTTTTGATGTGGTTTTGTGACTAACCTTGTAGGAAGTGTTGGGGTTTTGATGTGGTTTTGTGACCAACCTTGTAGGAAGTGTTGGGGTTTTGATGTGGTTTTGTGACTAACCTTGTAGGAAGTGTTGGGGTTTTGATGTGGTTTTGTGACTAACCTTGTAGGAAGTGTTGGGGTTTTGATGTGGTTTTGTGACTAACCTTGTGGAAAGTGTTGGGGTTTTGATGTGGTTTTGTGACTAACCTTGTAGGAAGTGTTGTGGTTTTGATGTGGTTTTGTGACTAACCTTGTAGGAAGTGATGGGGTTTTGATGTGGTTTTGTGACTAACCTTGTAGGAAGAGTTGTGGTTTTGATAGGAGTTTTCTTGATGTTTCCTCTTGCGTACTCGAACTCGAGACGAGTGGGGACCACGGGCTCCATCTTCGCGTTGGGGGATCGGGAAGCGCTGACGGGATCCACTTCGAGCGGCGACGGGAACACCTCCACTTCGTCGACGAGATCCTCTGACTCCGAACGATCGCCGTACAATTCCTTCGAGATGAGTTTACCTAACCCTCGACTGCGTCGGAGCGCCTCAACCTCTTCCGATTTACTACTACGACTTTCTCCGTTGCTCTTTGATTTCTCCTTGGAGCGGGATCGAGCCCGGCGTTCTTGCTCGTAGTACATCCCGTGGTTGGGTCCCGGCCACTCGTCACGTCCGAGGCCCCCTGAGCGGCGTTGTCGGGGCGCCACACCGTGGCGCGACCGCCACTGGTCGACGGCGCCACCCGAGGAGCGATCGTCCGACACCCCGTTCACCGCGGCGCTCCCGTTGACTCCATTCTCGTTGACTGCTGCCCCAGATACCGTCATTTTACCGAGATCTCCGTTAGTCTGCTGATTGTTGGACAGGATATTCCCGTACTGATTGTAACAATATGTGTGGCAAACCTAGAGGGAGACAGTTTAAGGTTATTAGCTGAAGCTCCTGTACACTCAATGATGCCGTCACTCTAGACAGGCCACAATGGGCAATCAATGTAATTATTGTTAAAAGCTTTAAGCGAGTGCCTATAGTTCCCCTACAAATGCCGTCCCCAAAACTAATGAACCATGTAATTGGTCGTTTATGAGATTGTCAACCCCCCCCCCCCCTCACAAACGCTGGTTGATGCATGAGAGGGGAGGGGTAGTTAGTTGCATAAGGGAAAGTCAGTTGAATGCGCCGCGTAGGCAACGGCAGATATCACTGAAAACTCCATATCATATCTAGCAAAATGTCAAACCGAGCATTTGACGTCAACACAAGCCAGGCATCTAGCCAATGTCAATCTAATCCGTATAATCCTTTAGCAAAGCAAATACATAGAAAATGTAACGATCTAATGACGCTATGCTGGAAATTGTTGTTGAGCCAAGCCAGCACTTCTGCTCGGAATAGTATTTGTGGGGCGAGTAACGAGTAACAATGGGCCGA
Source organism: Nemertoderma westbladi (assembly GCA_032718475.1). Taxonomy (NCBI): domain Eukaryota; kingdom Metazoa; phylum Xenacoelomorpha; order Nemertodermatida; family Nemertodermatidae; genus Nemertoderma; species Nemertoderma westbladi. The sequence goes on along the minus strand of JAUCBJ010002022.1, from coordinate 36,626 downwards.
ACATTATCTGTCTGATTAACAACCCCATTTATTTATATTTTACCACTGTACCATTGAAACTAAATAGGAGGATCTTTAATGGTAGTCAACGGATGGTTGAAGGAAATAAATAGTGATTCCAGAACACAGATAGGGAGGGGAAACTGGACGCAATATAAATGCATCCCTCTCCAGGGGAAATTCGACGCAAACAACAGCTGATTACTCTCAAAAATAAAACTGCAACCTGCTATATTGTGTTTAGTTTATTGTTTTGGTTAAAATAACATGCCACTGTACCTGCACCTTTTCCTATACTGATAATTTAACATTGAGGCGGGATATTAAATTCGCCAAGATGGTATTTGCGTCCAGTTTCACCCCAACCCCCCCCCCCCCCCCCCCCCCCTCCCCGTCTCCTAGAACCAGAAGATGTATATGTAATATAAACCTCAGACTAAGTTTGTGTGAGGTCTTTCACAGTCTGTCGATCGTCTAATTCCGGCTCCGTATGTTAATCGACGGTGAGTAGAACTAGTTGTGTTAATATGAATCATCAGAAAATGACACTAAATTACGGGTCACGGTTTTTTGTATTTTCAAAACTATATACTTCATGAGCTAAGACTAAGTTTTTGTGAGGGCTGCCTCTATAGGGGGCATCTGCTTATGTGTAAATATATAAATGTATGTCACTATCACGTGCTGCGCGAAGGCCCCACTTTGTGTATTATGAACAAACACAGCTCAACAGCATGTTCAACAACATCTAACTGATTTTCATTGCTATGAAAGAATAAGGAGTTTGGACTTCAGCAACCCAAGGGTTTGGGATTTGTAATAATCCAAAAAAGTAAGTTTAGAAATAATAATGGAAACATACTTTTGAATGTCCAAACCTGTACAAAAGAATGTACAAACCTGTACAACAGAATGTCCAAACCTGTACAACAGAATGTACAAACCTGTACAACAGAATGTCCAAACCTCTACAACAGAATGTACAAACCTGTACAACAGAATGTACAAACCAGTACAACAGAATGTCCAAACCTGTACAACAGAATGTACAAACCTGTACAACAGAATGTACAAACCTGTACAACAGAATGTACAAACCTGTACAACAGAATGTACAAACCTGTACAACAGAATGTACAAACCTGTACAACAGAATGTCCAAACCTGTACAACAGAATGTACAAACCTGTACAACAGAATGTACAAACCTGTACAACAGAATGTCCAAACCTGTACAACAGAATGTACAAACCTGTACAACAGAATGTACAAACCTGTACAACAGAATGTACAAACCTGTACAACAGAATGTACAAACCTGTACAACAGAATGTACAAACCTGTACAACAGAATGTACAAACCTGTACAACAGAATGTCCAAACCTCCACAACAGAATGTACAAACCTGTACAACAGAATGTCTAAACCTGTACAACAGAATGTACAAACCTGTACAACAGAATGTACAAACCTGTACAACAGAATGTACAAACCTGTACAACAGAATGTACAAACCTGTACAACAGAATGTCCAAACCTGTACAACAGAATGTACAAACCTGTACAACAGAATGTCCAAACCTGTACAACAGAATGTACAAACCTGTACAACAGAATGTCCAAACCTGTACAACAGAATGTACAAACTTGTACAACAGAATGTCCAAACCTGTACAACAGAATGTACAAACCTGTACAACAGAATGTACAAACCTGTACAACAGAATGTACAAACCTGTACAACAGAATGTACAAACCTGTACAACAGAATGTACAAACCTGTACAACAGAATGTACAAACCTGTACAACAGAATGTACAAACCTGTACAACAGAATGTACAAACCTGTACAACAGAATGTCCAAACCTCTACAACAGAATGTACAAACCTGTACAACAGAATGTTCAAACCTGTACAACAGAATGTACAAACCTGTACAACAGAATGTACAAACCTGTACAACAGAATGTACAAACCTGTACAACAGAATGTACAAACCTGTACAACAGAATGTACAAACCTGTACAACAGAATGTACAAACCTGTACAACAGAATGTACAAACCTGTACAAGAGAATGTCCAAACCTCTACAACAGAATGTACAAACCTGTACAACAGAATGTACAAACCTGTACAACAGAATGTACAAACCTGTACAACAGAATGTACAAACCTGTACAACAGAATGTACAAACCTGTACAACAGAATGTACAAACCTGTACAACAGAATGTCCAAACCTGTACAGCAGAATGTACAAACCTGTACAACAGAATGTACAAACCTGTACAACAGAATGCACAAACCTGTACAACAGAATGTACAAACCTGTACAACAGAATGTCCAAACCTCTACAACAGAATGTACAAACCTGTACAACAGAATGTACAAACCTGTACAACAGAATGTACAAACCTGTACAACAGAATGTACAAACCTGTACAACAGAATGTACAAACCTGTACAACAGAATGTACAAACCTGTACAACAGAATGTACAAACCTGTACAACAGAATGTACAAACCTGTACAACAGAATGTACAAACCTGTACAACAGAATGTACAAACCTGTACAACAGAATGTCCAAACCTCTACAACAGAATGTACAAACCTGTACAACAGAATGTCTAAACCTGTACAACAGAATGTACAAACCTGTACAACAGAATGTACAAACCTGTACAACAGAATGTACAAACCTGTACAACAGAATGTACAAACCTGTACAACAGAATGTCCAAACCTCTACAACAGAATGTACAAACCTGTACAACAGAATGTCTAAACCTGTACAACAGAATGTACAAACCTGTACAACAGAATGTACAAACCTGTACAACAGAATGTACAAACCTGTACAACAGAATGTACAAACCTGTACAACAGAATGTACAAACCTGTACAACAGAATGTACAAACCTGTACAACAGAATGTCCAAACCTGTACAACAGAATGTACAAACCTGTACAACAGAATGTCCAAACCTGTACAACAGAATGTACAAACCTGTACAACACAATGTCCAAACCTGTACAACAGAATGTACAAACTTGTACAACAGAATGTCCAAACCTGTACAACAGAATGTACAAACCTGTACAACAGAATGTCCAAACCTGTACAACAGAATGTACAAACCTGTACAACAGAATGTACAAACCTGTACAACAGAATGTACAAACCTGTACAACAGAATGTACAAACCTGTACAACAGAATGTACAAACCTGTACAACAGAATGTACAAACCTGTACAACAGAATGTACAAACCTGTACAACAGAATGTCCAAACCTCTACAACAGAATGTACAAACCTGTACAACAGAATGTTCAAACCTGTACAACAGAATGTACAAACCTGTACAACAGAATGTACAAACCTGTACAACAGAATGTACAAACCTGTACAACAGAATGTACAAACCTGTACAACAGAATGTACAAACCTGTACAACAGAATGTACAAACCTGTACAAGAGAATGTCCAAACCTCTACAACAGAATGTACAAACCTGTACAACAGAATGTACAAACCTGTACAACAGAATGTACAAACCTGTACAACAGAATGTACAAACCTGTACAACAGAATGTACAAACCTGTACAACAGAATGTACAAACCTGTACAACAGAATGTCCAAACCTGTACAGCAGAATGTACAAACCTGTACAACAGAATGTACAAACCTGTACAACAGAATGTACAAACCTGTACAACAGAATGTACAAACCTGTACAACAGAATGTCCAAACCTCTACAACAGAATGTACAAACCTGTACAACAGAATGTACAAACCTGTACAACAGAATGTACAAACCTGTACAACAGAATGTACAAACCTGTACAACAGAATGTACAAACCTGTACAACAGAATGTACAAACCTGTACAACAGAATGTACAAACCTGTACAACAGAATGTACAAACCTGTACAACAGAATGTCCAAACCTCTACAACAGAATGTACAAACCTGTACAACAGAATGTACAAACCTGTACATGTACAACAGAATGTACAAACCTGTACATGTACAACAGAATGTACAAACCTGTACAACAGAATGTACAAACCTGTACAACAGAATGTACAAACATGTACAACAGAATGTACAAACCTGTACAACAGAATGTCCAAACCTGTACAGCAGAATGTACAAACCTGTACAACAGAATGTACAAACCTGTACAGCAGAATGTACAAACCTGTACAACAGAATGTACAAACCTGTACAACAGAATGTAGAAACCTGTACAGCAGAATGTACAAACCTGTACAACAGAATGTACAAACCTGTATACAACAGAATGTCCAAACCTGTACAATAGAATGTACAAACCTCTACAACACAATGTCCAAACCTGTACAACAGAATCTCCAAACCTGTACAACAGAATGTACAAACCTGTACAACAGAATGTACAAACCTGTACAACAGAATGTACAAACCTGTACAACAGAATGTTCAAACCTGTACAACAGAATGTACAAACATGTACAACAGAATGTACAAACCTGTACAACAGAATGTCCAAACCTGTACAGCAGAATGTACAAACCTGTACAACAGAATGTACAAACCTGTACAGCAGAATGTACAAACCTGTACAACAGAATGTACAAACCTGTACAACAGAATGTAGAAACCTGTACAGCAGAATGTACAAACCTGTACAACAGAATGTACAAACCTGTATACAACAGAATGTCCAAACCTGTACAATAGAATGTACAAACCTCTACAACACAATGTCCAAACCTGTACAACAGAATCTCCAAACCTGTACAACAGAATGTACAAACCTGTACAACAGAATGTACAAACCTGTACAACAGAATCTCCAAACCTGTACAACAGAATGTACAAACCTGTACAACAGAATGTACAAACCTGTACAACAGAATGTACAAACCTGTACAACAGAATGTTCAAACCTGTACAACAGAATGTACAAACATGTACAACAGAATGTACAAACCTGTACAACAGAATGTCCAAACCTGTACAGCAGAATGTACAAACCTGTACAACAGAATGTACAAACCTGTACAGCAGAATGTACAAACCTGTACAACAGAATGTACAAACCTGTACAACAGAATGTAGAAACCTGTACAGCAGAATGTACAAACCTGTACAACAGAATGTACAAACCTGTATACAACAGAATGTCCAAACCTGTACAACAGAATGTACAAACCTGGTAAATAAGAATGTCCAAACCTGTACAACAGAATGTACAACACTGTACAACAGATTGTCCAAACCTGTACAACAGAATGTACAAACCTGTACAACAGAATGTACAAACCTGTACAACAGAATGTCCAAACCTGTACAATAGAATGTACAAACCTCTACAACACAATGTCCAAACCTGTACAACAGAATCTCCAAACCTGTACAACAGAATGTACAAACCTGTACAACAGAATGTACAAACCTGTACAACAGAATGTACAAATCTGTACAACAGAATGTTCAAACCTGTACAACAGAATGTCCAAACCTGTACAACAGAATGTCCAAACCTGTACAACAGAATGTCCAAACCTGTACAACAGAATGTACAAACCTGTACAACAGAATGTACAAACCTGGTAAATAAGAATGTACAAACCTGTACAACAGAATGTACAAACCTGTACAACAGAATGTACAAACCTGTACAACAGAATGTCCAAACCTGTACAACAGAATGTACAAACCTGTACAACAGAATGTACAAACCTGTACAACAGAATGTACAAACCTGTACAGCAGAATGTACAAACCTGTACAACAGAATGTACAAACCTGGTAAATAAGAATGTCCAAACCTGTACAACAGAATGTACAACACTGTACAACAGATTGTCCAAACCTGTACAACAGAATGTACAAACCTGTACAACAGAATGTACAAACTTGTACAACAGAATGTACAAACCTGTACAACAGAATTTCCAAACCTGTACAACAGAATGTACAAACCTGTGTAACAGAATGTACAAACCTGTACAACAGAATGTCCAAACCTGTACAACAGAATGTACAAACCTGTACAACAGAATGTACAAACCTGTGCAACAGAATGTACAAACCTGTACAACAGAATGTACAAACCTGTACAACACAATGTCCAAACCTGTACAACAGAATGTACAAACCTGTACAACAGAATGTACAAACCTGTACAACAGAATGTACAAACCTCTACAACAGAATGTTCAAACCTGTACAACAGAATGTACAAACCTGTACAACAGAATGTACAAACCTGTACAGCAGAATGTACAAACCTGTACAACAGAATGTACAAACCTGGTAAATAAGAATGTCCAAACCTGCACAACAGAATGTACAAAACTGTACAACAGAATGTCCAAACCTGTACAACAGAATGTCCAAACCTGTACAACAGAATGTCCAAACCTGTACAACAGAATGTACAAACCTGTGCAACAGAATGTACAAACATGTACAACAGAATGTCCAAACCTGTACAACAGAATGTACAAACCTGTACAACACAATGTCCAAACCTATACAACAGAATGTACAAACCTGGTAAATAAGAATGTCCAAACCTGTACAACAGAATGTACAAAACTGTACAACAGAATGTCCAAACCTGTACAACAGAATGTCCAAACCTGGTAAATAAGAATGTACAAACCTGTACAACAGAATGTACAAACCTGTACAACAGAATGTACAAACCTGTACAACAGAATGTCCAAACCTGTACAACATAATGTACAAACCTGTACAACAGAATGTACAAACCTGTACAACAGAATGTACAAACCTGGTAAATAAGAATGTCCAAACCTGTACAACAGAATGTCCAAACCTGTACAACAGAATGTCCAAACCTGTACAACAGAATGTACAAACCTGTACAGCAGAATGTACAAACCTGTACAACAGAATGTACAAACCTGGTCAATAAGAATGTACAAACCTGTACAACAGAATGTACAAACCTGTACAACAGAATGTACAAACCTGTACAACAGAATGTACAAACCTGTACAACAGAATGTACAAAACTGTACAACAGAATGTACAAACCTGTACAACAGAATGTCCAAACCTGTACAACAGAATGTACAAAACTGTACAACAGAAAGTACAAACCTGTACAACAGAATGTACAAACCTGGTAAATAAGAATGTACAAACCTGTACAACAGAATGTACAAACCTGTACAACAGAATGTACAAACCTGGTCAATAAGAATGTACAAACCTGTACAACAGAATGTACAAACCTGGTCAATAAGAATGTACAAACCTGTACAACAGAATGTACAAACCTGTACAACAGAATGTACAAACCTGTACAACAGAATGTACAAACCTGTACAACAGAATGTACAAAACTGTACAACAGAATGTACAAACCTGTACAACAGAATGTCCAAACCTGTACAACAGAATGTACAAAACTGTACAACAGAAAGTACAAACCTGTACAACAGAATGTACAAAACTGTACAACAGAATGTACAAACCTGTACAACAGAATGTCCAAACCTGTACAACAGAATGTACAAAACTGTACAACAGAATGTACAAACCTGTACAACAGAATGTCCAAACCTGTACAACAGAATGTACAAACCTGTACAACAGAATGTATAAAACTGTACAACAGAATGTACAAACCTGTACAACAGAATGTCCAAACCTGTACAACAGAATGTACAAACCTGTACAACAGAATGTACAAACCTGGTCAATAAGAATGTACAAACCTGTACAACAGAATGTACAAACCTGGTCAATAAGAATGTACAAACCTGTACAACAGAATGTACAAACCTGTACAACAGAATGTACAAACCTGTACAACAGAATGTACAAACCTGTACAACAGAATGTACAAAACTGTACAACAGAATGTACAAACCTGGTCAATAAGAATGTACAAACCTGTACAACAGAATGTACAAACCTGTACAACAGAATGTACAAACCTGTACAACAGAATGTACAAACCTGTACAACAGAATGTACAAACCTGTACAACAGAATGTACAAACCTGTACAACAGAATGTACAAAACTGTACAACAGAATGTACAAACCTGTACAACAGAATGTCCAAACCTGTACAACAGAATGTACAAAACTGTACAACAGAAGGTACAAACCTGTACAACAGAATGTACAAACCTGTACAACAGAATGTACAAAACTGTACAACAGAATGTACAAACCTGTACAACAGAATGTCCAAACCTGTACAACAGAATGTACAAAACTGTACAACAGAAAGTACAAACCTGTACAACAGAATGTACAAACCTGGTAAATAAGAATGTACAAACCTGTACAACAGAATGTACAAACCTGTACAACAGAATGTACAAACCTGGTCAATAAGAATGTACAAACCTGTACAACAGAATGTACAAACCTGGTCAATAAGAATGTACAAACCTGTACAACAGAATGTACAAACCTGTACAACAGAATGTACAAACCTGTACAACAGAATGTACAAACCTGTACAACAGAATGTACAAAACTGTACAACAGAATGTACAAACCTGTACAACAGAATGTCCAAACCTGTACAACAGAATGTACAAAACTGTACAACAGAAGGTACAAACCTGTACAACAGAATGTACAAACCTGGTAAATAAGAATGTACAAACCTGTACAACAGAATGTACAAACCTGTACAACAGAATGTCCAAGCCTGTACAACAGAATGTACATGTACAAACCTGTACAACAGAATGTACAAACCTGTACAACAGAATGTACAAACCTGGTAAATAAGAATGTCCAAACCTGTACAACAGAATGTACAACACTGTACAACAGAATGTCCAAACCTGTACAACAGAATGTCCAAGCCTGTACAACAGAATGTACAAACCTGTACAACAGAATGTACAAACCTGTACAACAGAATGTACAAACCTGGTAAATAAGAATGTACAAACCTGTACAACAGAATGTCCAAACCTGTACAACAGAATGTACAAACCTGTACAACAGAATGTACAAACCTGTACAACAGAATGTACAAACCTGGTAAATAAGAATGTACAAACCTCTGCAAATAAAATGTACAAGTCTTCACCGTCACTAAAGTCTGCGTGGCAGTATTTACACTGAGCGCAGTTTGGATGGTACGTTTTATCTCCTGCTTGTAGAATCTTCCCTGTCACTATGGGTTCTTTGCACTTGTGACACCTACACAAAAACAAATAACCCTAATATTGGGTTCAGAACAAAATATTGATTCATGAATCAACGATAATAAAATATGTCAATATTTGCGTTGTTAATAATGAATAATTATGTAAGTTTTTAGTTTATTAATATAATCAATAGTATTTAATTATATGAAAACATAAAAATATACTGGCACTATAATAGGTGAATGACCTGGACAGTGCAGTGTAGCAATAGATGGTCCTGTGCTCCTTAATAAGAACATAATTATGGATACTTACGATTAGACACAGACAAGTAAACAATGTGACGACAATGTTTAGTAAGAAAATATGTGCCAAACTACCATAGGATCTATCAAACATCTACGATATATCTAAAATGATGATCTTTATCTTTAAATATTACCTAATGTCTAGACGGGGTGGGGGTGGGGGTACTACTAAATGTTTACACTTTATTGAGTGTGGTTTTTATTACAAGTTGTGTCAATAATACTGTAAAATACCATAACAGGCATATAATATATTTGTTTTGTTCCGAAAAAATAAAATTACATTTAAGATCACACAAAGAAAACTACAAGTAAAGATTATATCGCTACATTCTTACTCTGGCGATATGAACAGCGACGGACACTCAATACATGGCTATCGAAACAGAGAGATAATAAATAATTAAAATGGAAAAATCTAGTCGAATACTTTGTTTCGTATAAATAAGGTCTACTTACTTAGCGCTGAATAACTTAATGTAGTCCTTCCGACAATAAGGAATATCTTGGTTCCCAATATAATCCCCAGATATCAGCTGTTTACATTCGCCGCAAACGAAACAATCGGCGTGCCAGTTGCGATTCAACGCTTTCACAACTCCGTCCTCGTCGTCCGGTAGAGGGCTACAGCACGCGGCGCAGACAGGGCGCTGGGGCTGGGGATGGCGGCGATCAGCGGAACCGTTAACCACCGGTTGACACCCGACGCACAATGGATGCTCTCTGTCGTATAAAACTCGAGTACCGTTAGGGATTGCCTGTCCGCACTTGGAGCACCTGCGAAGTAATACCGCGAGATTGTGTAATAAAAGGCGTTACCACCGCGCTACCGGTATCGCTACTCGCTAGGAAGCTGGTGTATGTAGCAGAGCAGTTGGTGTGTCCGTATTGAGGTTGTTTGTTACGGCGGCATGCGGCACTGCACTGTGAAGCATACCACCAATAGAGACACGAAGTAGAACCAATGGTAGACGGGAAGGATGGCCTGGCAGATGGTGTGGATCTAGGTAGATGCTAAATAAACTCGAATGTTGCAATAGCTATATATACCGAATAAAACGGATTAGTGGTAAGTGGATTGACAGGAAAGAGTGAAGCTACGGGATAACATACGAACTGAGTCCCCTTGGATGATTACTCCCAGATAATAAGGAGTAGGGGTATCACGCCGAACAAATTAATAAGTCCAACTAATCTCTATCAAATGAGATACACAATTGAAATTACATTAAGATATTTTCTTTCTAAATAGAATAAAATTACCTCTAACTTAAATTTGAATAATATGATGCAGAAGAGTTTTTTTTAGTCTTTGTGGTGTTACATTGCACTATCAATAATGGGTAATGTGATTACAGAAACAAAATTTTTGAAAAAACTAATACTATTTATTAAGTGCAAATATTAATACAATCAGCCTTGAGGAGTCAATGAAAATATAATTTATTTGAAAAAGGGAAATCAGGAGGCGCATAATGTAGAACTTTATACGGCGGGTGAATTAATTTGGCTGGTGATATTGCAGCTGCGTCCAAGGACCATATGAATTATGAATGCTGGGTATTGTGGAAGCTATTGCATTCTCACCCGCCGTATAAAGTTCTACACGATGCACATCTTCTTCTACCGACTGAGTTACATAATATTTCCAAAATAATCACATTTTGTCGGACTTTACAGTTGATCGAAATTCTACAATTCTGTCTGAGTGTATCGAAATTAGTTGGTTTTTATCCAAAATGGTCATCGAGTGCAGAACTAGATAATAATTTCGGCAAACTGAAACAGGTGACAATAAGTTCTTTCTCGTTTACAGTTTAGCGTTACTCACAGCCATTCATCCCTCTCCAGGGAAAAATCGACGCAAATTACAGCTGATTATTCTCAAAAATAAAACCGTAAACCTGTTCTATTGACGCTAGAATCTCTGCCACTGCAACCTGCTCCTTTCCCTAATTGGTATAATTTAACATTGAGACGAGGTATTATTTATGCGACATGGGATTTGCGTCCAGTTTTCACCACCCCATCCCCGTACCTATCCAACACTCAACTATTTGATCTGTAAAACTGATAGAAAGTATGCCAATAAATTTCTCGAATAACCTTCTCGAATACCCTTTCTTCGTCTTCTTATAAACAGTGAGCAGAAAGAAGACCTTCAGCATATGTTAAAATAATGAATTAAAAATATAACGGCTCTTCCCTTTCTTCGGAACTTTGCTCTCTTATATTTCAATTTGCCGTTTACTACCCCCACCCCCATGTGCAGAATACCAGGGTTTCACTAAACCCAGGTTGCAGAAGGGCTGAATCTAACTAAAACAATAAACGAATTAATATCTGTGCAGGTTAAGACAAAAATAAGCGCCATAAAGCCTCAATAGGGGTAACTTAAAAAATACAAATTCGTCATACCGTTATACAAAATTTAAATTAAATTTAAACAGAAAAGTAAAAACCTGGTATTCTTAACATGGGTGAAATTCAATATTAACCAAAAGTATTCATAATTAGTAACAGTAATTGACTAGTAGTCATTTATATATACCTACCTATTTATAATTTGCGCATGTTAGCAACAATAAACTTGCGTAGGTCAACAATAAAATAATAATGTGTTTCTCACAGGAGCAGAACGGAAGAAGTAAAATAATAAGAGTCCCTAATAAGATAGTTACAAATATTAACGGATCGTTTATATAAATACCCTAGACTGGAAAGTGCTGTATAAATGACAGCTAGCTAGCTAGTAGCATTTAACTTCAACGTGCAGCTGTTGTCCAGCCACCGCAAGAGAAATACCAAATATATATGGAATTCCTAACATTCCAGGCCCAGCAACTTCCAACCGATAACGGATGTGAGATACAGAGAGTAGGTTCACGTACTATTGTCTTATAAATGAATGAAACATGTCAACTAATGGGGAAACAACCAATGATAGTTAGGCGTGAAATAGGGAGGGGGATACTTGGACTTATTTTAATAAACTAAGGGAAGGTTGTCCTATTGCTGAGAAAGACAGTAAATATTATAAACAAAAACACACCCTAATTCTCCACACCACAAAAACTTAATTAAAAGCAAGTCCATGACCTGGTGGTTGTTTGGAGTCCTCTAGAATGCAAGAGAATTCTGAATTTACTATAACATGAAAATCAATGTGTCCAACGGGGTCGATATTTAATTTATTCGGCATTTACATGGAATCTAATAATTCTGGAAATTTTTTTATATTAACTTTTGCGTTTTGCAAATGGATAATTTACCCAAGGGCCATTGTTTTATTGGCACAGGAATCACGTGATTGCGATTGGGCAAGGTAAATGTAAACCAGAGGAGTATGAATGGTTTACAGTAGGAAGGAAACCCAGGTTACAAGGAGTGGGAATGTAAACCAGAGGAGTATGGTTTACAGTAGGAAGGAAACCCAGGTTACAAGGAGTCGGAATGTAAACCAGAGGAGTATGAATGGGTTACAGTAGGAAGGAAACCCAGGTTACAAGGAGTCGGAATGTAAACCAGAGGAGTGTGGGTTACAGTAGGAAGGAAACCCAGGTTACAAGGAGTCGGAATGTAAACCAGAGGAGTATGGGTTACAGTAGGAAGGAAACCCAGGTTACAAGGAGTCGGAATGTAAACCAGAGGAGTATGGTTTACAGTAGGAAGGAAACCCAGGTTACAAGGAGTCGGAATGTAAACCAGAGGAGTATGAAGGGGATACAGTAGGAAGGAAACCCAGGTTACAAGGAGTCGGAATGTAAACCAGAGGAGTATGAATGGGTTACAGTGGGAAGGAAACCCAGGTTACAAGGAGTCGGAATGTAAACCAGAGGAGTATGGTTTACAGTAGGAAGGAAACCCAGGTTACCAGGAGTCGGAATGTAAACCAGAGGAGTATGAATGGGTTACAGTAGGAAGGAAACCCAGGTTACAAGGAGTCGGAATGTAAACCAGAGGAGTATGGTTTACAGTAGGAAGGAAACCCAGGTTACCAGGAGTCGGAATGTAAACCAAAGGAGTATGGGTTACAGTAGGAAGGAAACCCAGGTTACAAGGATTCGGAATGTAAACCAAAGGAGTATGGTTTACAGTAGGTAGGAAACCCAGGTTACAAGGAGTTGGAATGTAAACCAGAGGAGTATGGGTTACAGTAGGAAGGAAACCCAGGTTACAAGGAGTCGGAATGTAAACCAGAGGAGTATGAATGGGTTACAGTAGGAAAGAAACCCAGGTTACAAGGAGTCGGAATGTAAACCAGAGGAGTATGAATGGGTTACAGTAGGAAGGAAACCCAGGTTACAAGGAGTCGGAATGTAAACCAGAGGAGTATGAATGGGTTACAGTAGGAAGGAAACCCAGGTTACAAGGAGTCGGAATGTAAACCAGAGGAGTATGGTTTACAGTAGGAAGGAAATCCAGGTTACAAGGAGTCGGAATGTAAACCAGAGGAGTATGAATGGGTTACAGTAGGAAGGAAACCCAGGTTACAAGGAGTCGGAATGTAAACCAGAGGAGTATGAATGGGTTACAGTAGGAAGGAAACCCAGGTTACAAGGAGTCGGAATGTAAACCAGAGGAGTATGAATGGGTTACAGTAGGAAGGAAACCCAGGTTACAAGGAGTCGGAATGTAAACCAGAGGAGTATGAATGGGTTACAGTAGGAAGGAAACCCAGGTTACAAGGAGTCGGAATGTAAACCAGAGGAGTATGAATGGGTTACAGTAGGAAGGAAATCCAGGTTACAAGGAGTCGGAATGTAAACCAGAGGAGTATGAATGGGTTACAGTAGGAAGGAAACCCAGGTTACAAGGAGTCGGAATGTAAACCAGAGGAGTATGAATGGGTTACAGTAGGAAGGAAACCCAGGTTACAAGGAGTCGGAATGTAAACCAGAGGAGTATGAATGGGTTACAGTAGGAAGGAAACCCAGGTTACAAGGAGTCGGAATGTAAACCAGAGGAGTATGAATGGGTTACAGTAGGAAGGAAACCCAGGTTACAAGGAGTCGGAATGTAAACCAGAGGAGTATGGGTTACAGTAGGAAGGAAACCCAGGTTACAAGGAGTCGGAATGTAAACCAGAGGAGTATGAATGGGTTACAGTAGGAAGGAAACCCAGGTTACAAGGAGTCGGAATGTAAACCAGAGGAGTATGAATGGGTTACAGTAGGAAGGAAACCCAGGTTACCAGGAGTCGGAATGTAAACCAGAGGAGTATGGGTTACAGTAGGAAGGAAACCCAGGTTACAAGGAGTCGGAATGTAAACCAGAGGAGTATGAATGGGTTACAGTAGGAAGGAAACCCAGGTTACAAGGAGTCGGAATGTAAACCAGAGGAGTATGAATGGGTTACAGTAGGAAGGAAACCCAGGTTACAAGGAGTCGGAATGTAAACCAGAGGAGTATGGGTTACAGTAGGAAGGAAACCCAGGTTACAAGGAGTCGGAATGTAAACCAGAGGACTATGAATGGGTTACAGTAGGAAGGAAACCCAGGTTACAAGGAGTCGGAATGTAAACCAGAGGAGTATGGGTTACAGTAGGAAGGAAACCCAGGTTACAAGGAGTCGGAATGTAAACCAGAGGAGTATGAATGGGTTACAGTAGGAAGGGAAACCCAGGTTACAAGGAGTCGGAATGTTAACCAGAGGAGTATGGGTTACAGTAGGAAGGAAACCCAGGTTACAAGGAGTCGGAATGTAAACCAAAGGAGTATGGGTTACAGTAGGAAGGAAATCCAGGTTACAAGGAGTCGGAATGTAAACCAGAGGAGTATGAATGGGTTACAGTAGGAAGGGAAACCAGGTTACAAGGAGTCGGAATGTAAACCAGAGGAGTATAAATGGGTTACAGTAGGAAGGGAAACCCAGGTTACAAGGAGTCGGAATGTAAACCAAGGGAGTATGGGTTACAGTAGGAAGGAAACCCAGGTTACAAGGAGTCAGAATGTAAACCAGAGGAGTATGGGTTACAGTAGGAAGGAAACCCAGGTTACAAGGAGTCGGAATGTAAACCAGAGGAGTATGGGTTACAGTAGGAAGGAAACCCAGGTTACAAGGAGTCGGAATGTAAACCAGAGGAGTATGGTTTACAGTAGGAAGGAAACCCAGGTTACAAGGAGTCGGAATGTAAACCAGAGGAGTATGAATGGGTTACAGTAGGAAGGAAACCCAGGTTACAAGGAGTCGGAATGTAAACCAAGGGAGTATGGGTTACAGTAGGAAGGAAACCTAGGTTACAAGGAGTCGGAATGTAAACCAGAGGAGTATGGGTTACAGTAGGAAGGAAACCCAGGTTACAAGGAGTCGGAATGTAAACCAAAGGAGTATGGGTTACAGTAGGAAGGAAACCCAGGTTACAAGGAGTCGGAATGTAAACCAGAGGAGTATGGGTTACAGTAGGAAGGAAACCCAGGTTACAAGGAGTCGGAATGTAAACCAGCGGATTATGAATGGGTTACAGTAGGAAGGAAACCCAGGTTACAAGGATTCGGAATGTAAACCAGAGGAGTATGGTTTACAGTAGGAAGGAAACCCAGGTTACAAGGAGTCGGAATGTAAACCAGAGGAGTATGAATGGGTTACAGTAGGAAGGAAACCCAGGTTACAAGGAGTCGGAATGTAAACCAAGGGAGTATGGGTTACAGTAGGAAGGAAACCCAGGTTACAAGGAGTCGGAATGTAAACCAGAGGAGTATGGGTTACAGTAGGAAGGAAACCCAGGTTACAAGGAGTCGGAATGTAAACCAAAGGAGTATGGGTTACAGTAGGAAGGAAACCCAGGTTACATGGAGTCGGAATGTAAACCAGAGGAGTATGGGTTACAGTAGGAAGGAAACCCAGGTTACAAGGAGTCGGAATGTAAACCAAGGGAGTATAGTATGGGTTACAGTAGGAAGGAAACCCAGGTTACAAGGAGTCGGAATGTAAACCAGAGGAGTATGGGTTACAGTAGGAAGGAAACCCAGGTTACAATGAGTCGGAATGTAAACCAGAGGAGTATGGGTTACAGTAGGAAGGAAACCCAGGTTACAAGGAGTCGGAATGTAAACCAGAGGAGTATGAATGGGTTACAGTAGGAAGGAAACCCAGGTTACAAGGAGTCGGAATGTAAACCAGAGGATCATGGGTTACAGTAGGAAGGAAACCCAGGTTACGAGGAGTCGGAATGTAAACCAGAGGAGTATGGGTTACAGTAGGAAGGAAACCCAGGTTACCAGGAGTCGGAATGTAAACCAAAGGAGTATGGGTTGCAGTAGGAAGGAAACCCAGGTTACAAGGAGTCGGAATGTAAACCAGAGGAGTATGGGTTACAGTAGGAAGGAAACCCAGGTTACAAGGAGTCGGAATGTAAACCAGAGGAGTATGAATGGGTTACAGTAGGAAGGAAACCCAGGTTACAAGGAGTCGGAATGTAAACCAGAGGAGTATGAATGGGTTACAGTAGGAAGGAAACCCAGGTTACCAGGAGTCGGAATGTAAACCAGAGGAGTATGGGTTACAGTAGGAAGGAAACCCAGGTTACAAGGAGTCGGAATGTAAACCAGAGGAGTATGAATGGGTTACAGTAGGAAGGAAACCCAGGTTACAAGGAGTCGGAATGTAAACCAGAGGAGTATGAATGGGTTACAGTAGGAAGGAAACCCAGGTTACAAGGAGTCGGAATGTAAACCAGAGGAGTATGGGTTACAGTAGGAAGGAAACCCAGGTTACAAGGAGTCGGAATGTAAACCAGAGGAGTATGAATGGGTTACAGTAGGAAGGAAACCCAGGTTACAAGGAGTCGGAATGTAAACCAGAGGAGTATGGGTTACAGTAGGAAGGAAACCCAGGTTACAAGGAGTCGGAATGTAAACCAGAGGAGTATGGGTTACAGTAGGAAGGAAACCCAGGTTACAAGGAGTCGGAATGTAAACCAGAGGAGTATGGGTTACAGTAGGAAGGAAACCCAGGTTACCAGGAGTCGGAATGTAAACCAGAGGAGTATGGGTTACAGTAGGAAGGAAACCCAGGTTACAAGGAGTCGGAATATAAACCAGAGGAGTATGAATGGGTTACAGTAGGAAGGAAACCCAGGTTACAAGGAGTCGGAATGTAAACCAGAGGAGTATGAATGGGTTACAGTAGGAAGGAAACCCAGGTTACCAGGAGTCGGAATGTTAACCAGAGGAGTATGGGTTACAGTAGGAAGGAAACCCAGGTTACAAGGAGTCGGAATGTAAACCAAAGGAGTATGGGTTACAGTAGGAAGGGAATCCAGGTTACAAGGAGTCGGAATGTAAACCAGAGGAGTATGAATGGGTTACAGTAGGAAGGGAAACCAGGTTACAAGGAGTCGGAATGTAAACCAGAGGAGTATGAATGGGTTACAGTAGGAAGGGAAACCCAGGTTACAAGGAGTCGGAATGTAAACCAAGGGAGTATGGGTTACAGTAGGAAGGAAACCCAGGTTACAAGGAGTCAGAATGTAAACCAGAGGAGTATGGGTTACAGTAGGAAGGAAACCCAGGTTACAAGGAGTCGGAATGTAAACCAGAGGAGTATGGGTTACAGTAGGAAGGAAACCCAGGTTACAAGGAGTCGGAATGTAAACCAGAGGAGTATGGTTTACAGTAGGAAGGAAACCCAGGTTACAAGGAGTCGGAATGTAAACCAGAGGAGTATGAATGGGTTACAGTAGGAAGGAAACCCAGGTTACAAGGAGTCGGAATGTAAACCAAGGGAGTATGGGTTACAGTAGGAAGGAAACCCAGGTTACAAGGAGTCGGAATGTAAACCAGAGGAGTATGAATGGGTTACAGTAGGAAGGAAACCCAGGTTACAAGGAGTCGGAATGTAAACCAGAGGAGTATGGGTTACAGTAGGAAGGAAACCCAGGTTACAAGGAGTCGGAATGTAAACCAGAGGAGTATGAATGGGTTACAGTAGGAAGGAAACCCAGGTTACAAGGAGTCGGAATGTAAACCAGAGGAGTATGGGTTACAGTAGGAAGGAAACCCAGGTTACAATGAGTCGGAATGTAAACCAGAGGAGTATGGGTAACAGTAGGAAGGAAACCCAGGTTACAAGGAGTCGGAATGTAAACCAGAGGAGTATGAATGGGTTACAGTAGGAAGGAAACCCAGGTTACAAGGAGTCGGAATGTAAACCAGAGGAGCATGGGTTACAGTAGGAAGGAAACCCAGGTTACGAGGAGTCGGAATGTAAACCAGAGGAGTATGGGTTACAGTAGGAAGGAAACCCAGGTTACCAGGAGTCGGAATGTAAACCAAAGGAGTATGGGTTGCAGTAGGAAGGAAACCCAGGTTACAAGGAGTCGGAATGTAAACCAGAGGAGTATGGGTTACAGTAGGAAGGAAACCCAGGTTACAAGGAGTCGGAATGTAAACCAGAGGAGTATGAATGGGTTACAGTAGGAAGGAAACCCAGGTTACAAGGAGTCGGAATGTAAACCAGAGGAGTATGAATGGGTTACAGTAGGAAGGAAACCCAGGTTACCAGGAGTCGGAATGTAAACCAGAGGAGTATGGGTTACAGTAGGAAGGAAACCCAGGTTACAAGGAGTCGGAATGTAAACCAGAGGAGTATGAATGGGTTACAGTAGGAAGGAAACCCAGGTTACAAGGAGTCGGAATGTAAACCAGAGGAGTATGAATGGGTTACAGTAGGAAGGAAACCCAGGTTACAAGGAGTCGGAATGTAAACCAGAGGAGTATGGGTTACAGTAGGAAGGAAACCCAGGTTACAAGGAGTCGGAATGTAAACCAGGGGAGTATGAATGGGTTACAGTAGGAAGGAAACCCAGGTTACAAGGAGTCGGAATGTAAACCAGAGGAGTATGGGTTACAGTAGGAAGGAAACCCAGGTTACAAGGAGTCGGAATGTAAACCAGAGGAGTATGGGTTACAGTAGGAAGGAAACCCAGGTTACAAGGAGTCGGAATGTAAACCAGAGGAGTATGGGTTACAGTAGGAAGGAAACCCAGGTTACCAGGAGTCGGAATGTAAACCAGAGGAGTATGGGTTACAGTAGGAAGGAAACCCAGGTTACAAGGAGTCGGAATGTAAACCAGAGGAGTATGGGTTACAGTAGGAAGGAAACCCAGGTTACAAGGAGTCGGAATGTAAACCAAGGGAGTATGGGTTACAGTAGGAAGGAAACCTAGGTTACAAGGAGTCGGAATGTAAACCAGAGGAGTATGGGTTACAGTAGGAAGGAAACCCAGGTTACAAGGAGTCGGAATGTAAACCAAAGGAGTATGGGTTACAGTAGGAAGGAAACCCAGGTTACAAGGAGTCGGAATGTAAACCAGAGGAGTATGGGTTACAGTAGGAAGGAAACCCAGGTTACAAGGAGTCGGAATGTAAACCAGAGGAGTATGGGTTACAGTAGGAAGGGAAACCCAGGTTACATGGAGTCGGAATGTAAACCAAGGGAGTATGGGTTACAGTAGGAAGGAAACCCAGGTTACAAGGAGTCAGAATGTAAACCAGAGGAGTATGGGTTACAGTAGGAAGGAAACCCAGGTTACAAGGAGTCGGAATGTAAACCAGAGGAGTATGGGTTACAGTAGGAAGGAAACCCAGGTTACAAGGAGTCGGAATGTAAACCAGAGGAGTATGGTTTACAGTAGGAAGGAAACCCAGGTTACAAGGAGTCGGAATGTAAACCAGAGGAGTATGAATGGGTTACAGTAGGAAGGAAACCCAGGTTACAAGGAGTCGGAATGTAAACCAAGGGAGTATGGGTTACAGTAGGAAGGAAACCCAGGTTACAAGGAGTCGGAATGTAAACCAGAGGAGTATGGGTTACAGTAGGAAGGAAACCCAGGTTACAAGGAGTCGGAATGTAAACCAAAGGAGTATGGGTTACAGTAGGAAGGAAACCCAGGTTACAAGGAGTCGGAATGTAAACCAGAGGAGTATGGGTTACAGTAGGAAGGAAACCCAGGTTACAAGGAGTCGGAATGTAAACCAGCGGAGTATGAATGGGTTACAGTAGGAAGGAAACCCAGGTTACAAGGATTCGGAATGTAAACCAGAGGAGTATGGTTTACAGTAGGAAGGAAACCCAGGTTACAAGGAGTCGGAATGTAAACCAGAGGAGTATGAATGGGTTACAGTAGGAAGGAAACCCAGGTTACAAGGAGTCGGAATGTAAACCAAGGGAGTATGGGTTACAGTAGGAAGGAAACCCAGGTTACAAGGAGTCGGAATGTAAACCAGAGGAGTATGGGTTACAGTAGGAAGGAAACCCAGGTTACAAGGAGTCGGAATGTAAACCAAAGGAGTATGGGTTACAGTAGGAAGGAAACCCAGGTTACATGGAGTCGGAATGTAAACCAGAGGAGTATGGGTTACAGTAGGAAGGAAACCCAGGTTACAAGGAGTCGGAATGTAAACCAAGGGAGTATGGGTTACAGTAGGAAGGAAACCCAGGTTACAAGGAGTCGGAATGTAAACCAGAGGAGTATGGGTTACAGTAGGAAGGAAACCCAGGTTACAAGGAGTCGGAATGTAAACCAAGGGAGTATGGGTTACAGTAGGAAGGAAACCCAGGTTACAAGGAGTCGGAATGTAAACCAGAGGAGTATGAATGGGTTACAGTAGGAAGGAAACCCAGGTTACAAGGAGTCGGAATGTAAACCAGAGGAGTATGAATGGGTTACAGTAGGAAGGAAACCCAGGTTACAAGGAGTCGGAATGTAAACCAGAGGAGTATGGGTTACAGTAGGAAGGAAACCCAGGTTACAATGAGTCGGAATGTAAACCAGAGGAGTATGGGTTACAGTAGGAAGGAAACCCAGGTTACAATGAGTCGGAATGTAAACCAGAGGAGTATGAATGGGTTACAGTAGGAAGGAAACCCAGGTTACAAGGAGTCGGAATGTAAACCAGAGGAGTATGAATGGGTTACAGTAGGAAGGAAACCCAGGTTACAAGGAGTCGGAATGTAAACCAGAGGAGCATGGGTTACAGTAGGAAGGAAACCCAGGTTACGAGGAGTCGGAATGTAAACCAGAGGAGTATGGGTTACAGTAGGAAGGAAACCCAGGTTACCAGGAGTCGGAATGTAAACCAAAGGAGTATGGGTTACAGTAGGAAGGAAACCCAGGTTACAAGGAGTCGGAATGTAAACCAGAGGAGTATGGGTTACAGTAGGAAGGAAACCCAGGTTACAAGGAGTCGGAATGTAAACCAGAGGAGTATGGGTTACAGTAGGAAGGGAAACCCAGGTTACAAGGAGTCGGAATGTAAACCAAGGGAGTATGGGTTACAGTAGGAAGGAAACCCAGGTTACAAGGAGTCAGAATGTAAACCAGAGGAGTATGGGTTACAGTAGGAAGGAAACCCAGGTTACAAGGAGTCGGAATGTAAACCAGAGGAGTATGGGTTACAGTAGGAAGGAAACCCAGGTTACAAGGAGTCGGAATGTAAACCAGAGGAGTATGGTTTACAGTAGGAAGGAAACCCAGGTTACAAGGAGTCGGAATGTAAACCAGAGGAGTATGAATGGGTTACAGTAGGAAGGAAACCCAGGTTACAAGGAGTCGGAATGTAAACCAAGGGAGTATGGGTTACAGTAGGAAGGAAACCCAGGTTACAAGGAGTCGGAATGTAAACCAGAGGAGTATGGGTTACAGTAGGAAGGAAACCCAGGTTACAAGGAGTCGGAATGTAAACCAAAGGAGTATGGGTTACAGTAGGAAGGAAACCCAGGTTACAAGGAGTCGGAATGTAAACCAAAGGAGTATGGGTTACAGTAGGAAGGGAATCCAGGTTACAAGGAGTCGGAATGTAAACCAGAGGAGTATGAATGGGTTACAGTAGGAAGGGAAACCAGGTTACAAGGAGTCGGAATGTAAACCAGAGGAGTATGAATGGGTTACAGTAGGAAGGGAAACCCAGGTTACAAGGAGTCGGAATGTAAACCAAGGGAGTATGGGTTACAGTACGAAGGAAACCCAGGTTACAAGGAGTCGGAATGTAAACCAGAGGAGTATGAATGGGTTACAGTAGGAAGGAAACCCAGGTTACCAGGAGTCGGAATGTAAACCAGAGGAGTATGGGTTACAGTAGGAAGGAAACCCAGGTTACAAGGAGTCGGAATGTAAACCAGAGGAGTATGAATGGGTTACAGTAGGAAGGAAACCCAGGTTACAAGGAGTCGGAATGTAAACCAGAGGAGTATGAATGGGTTACAGTAGGAAGGAAACCCAGGTTACAAGGAGTCGGAATGTAAACCAGAGGAGTATGGGTTACAGTAGGAAGGAAACCCAGGTTACAAGGAGTCGGAATGTAAACCAGAGGAGTATGAATGGGTTACAGTAGGAAGGAAACCCAGGTTACAAGGAGTCGGAATGTAAACCAGAGGAGTATGGGTTACAGTAGGAAGGAAACCCAGGTTACAAGGAGTCGGAATGTAAACCAGAGGAGTATGGGTTACAGTAGGAAGGAAACCCAGGTTACAAGGAGTCGGAATGTAAACCAGAGGAGTATGGGTTACAGTAGGAAGGAAACCCAGGTTACCAGGAGTCGGAATGTAAACCAGAGGAGTATGGGTTACAGTAGGAAGGAAACCCAGGTTACAAGGAGTCGGAATGTAAACCAGAGGAGTATGGGTTACAGTAGGAAGGAAACCCAGGTTACAAGGAGTCGGAATGTAAACCAGAGGAGTATGGGTTACAGTAGGAAGGAAACCCAGGTTACAAGGAGTCGGAATGTAAACCAGAGGAGTATGAATGGGTTACAGTAGGAAGGAAACCCAGGTTACAAGGAGTCGGAATGTAAACCAGAGGAGTATGAATGGGTTACAGTAGGAAGGAAACCCAGGTTACAAGGAGTCGGAATGTAAACCAGAGGAGTATGAATGGGTTACAGTAGGAAGGAAACCCAGGTTACAAGGAGTCGGAATGTAAACCAGAGGAGTATGAATGGGTTACAGTAGGAAGGAAACCCAGGTTACAAGGAGTCGGAATGTAAACCAGAGGAGTATGAATGGGTTACAGTAGGAAGGAAACCCAGGTTACAAGGAGTCGGAATGTAAACCAGAGGAGTATGAATGGGTTACAGTAGGAAGGAAACACAGGTTACCAGGAGTCGGAATGTTAACCAGAGGAGTATGGGTTACAGTAGGAAGGAAACCCAGGTTACAAGGAGTCGGAATGTAAACCAAAGGAGTATGGGTTACAGTAGGAAGGAAATCCAGGTTACAAGGAGTCGGAATGTAATCCAGAGGAGTATGAATGGGTTACAGTAGGAAGGGAAACCAGGTTACAAGGAGTCGGAATGTAAACCAGAGGAGTATGAATGGGTTACAGTAGGAAGGGAAACCCAGGTTACAAGGAGTCGGAATGTAAACCAAGGGAGTATGGGTTACAGTAGGAAGGAAACCCAGGTTACAAGGAGTCAGAATGTAAACCAGAGGAGTATGGGTTACAGTAGGAAGGAAACCCAGGTTACAAGGAGTCGGAATGTAAACCAGAGGAGTATGGGTTACAGTAGGAAGGAAACCCAGGTTACAAGGAGTCGGAATGTAAACCAGAGGAGTATGGTTTACAGTAGGAAGGAAACCCAGGTTACAAGGAGTCGGAATGTAAACCAGAGGAGTATGAATGGGTTACAGTAGGAAGGAAACCCAGGTTACAAGGAGTCGGAATGTAAACCAAGGGAGTATGGGTTACAGTAGGAAGGAAACCCAGGTTACAAGGAGTCGGAATGTAAACCAGAGGAGTATGGGTTACAGTAGGAAGGAAACCCAGGTTACAAGGAGTCGGAATGTAAACCAAAGGAGTATGGGTTACAGTAGGAAGGAAACCCAGGTTACAAGGAGTCGGAATGTAAACCAGAGGAGTATGGGTTACAGTAGGAAGGAAACCCAGGTTACAAGGAGTCGGAATGTAAACCAGCGGAGTATGAATGGGTTACAGTAGGAAGGAAACCCAGGTTACAAGGATTCGGAATGTAAACCAGAGGAGTATGGTTTACAGTAGGAAGGAAACCCAGGTTACAAGGAGTCGGAATGTAAACCAGAGGAGTATGAATGGGTTACAGTAGGAAGGAAACCCAGGTTACAAGGAGTCGGAATGTAAACCAAGGGAGTATGGGTTACAGTAGGAAGGAAACCCAGGTTACAAGGAGTCGGAATGTAAACCAGAGGAGTATGGGTTACAGTAGGAAGGAAACCCAGGTTACAAGGAGTCGGAATGTAAACCAGAGGAGTATGGGTTACAGTAGGAAGGAAACCCAGGTTACAAGGAGTCGGAATGTAAACCAGAGGAGTATGGGTTACAGTAGGAAGGAAACCCAGGTTACAAGGAGTCGGAATGTAAACCAAGGGAGTATGGGTTACAGTAGGAAGGAAACCCAGGTTACAAGGAGTCGGAATGTAAACCAGAGGAGTATGGGTTACAGTAGGAAGGAAACCCAGGTTACAAGGAGTCGGAATGTAAACCAGAGGAGTATGGGTTACAGTAGGAAGGAAACCCAGGTTACAAGGAGTCGGAATGTAAACCAGAGGAGTATGGGTTACAGTAGGAAGGAAACCCAGGTTACAAGGAGTCGGAATGTAAACCAGAGGAGTATGAATGGGTTACAGTAGGAAGGAAACCCAGGTTACAAGGAGTCGGAATGTAAACCAAGGGAGTATGGGTTACAGTAGGAAGGAAACCCAGGTTACAAGGAGTCGGAATGTAAACCAGAGGAGTATGGGTTACAGTAGGAAGGAAACCCAGGTTACAAGGAGTCGGAATGTAAACCAGAGGAGTATGGGTTACAGTAGGAAGGAAACCCAGGTTACAAGGAGTCGGAATGTAAACCAGAGGAGTATGGGTTACAGTAGGAAGGAAACCCAGGTTACAAGGAGTCGGAATGTAAACCAGAGGAGTATGAATGGGTTACAGTAGGAAGGAAACCCAGGTTACAAGGAGTCGGAATGTAAACCAGAGGAGTATGAATGGGTTACAGTAGGAAGGGAAACCCAGGTTACAAGGAGTCGGAATGTAAACCAAGGGAGTATGGGTTACAGTAGGAAGGAAACCCAGGTTACAAGGAGTCGGAATGTAAACCAGAGGAGTATGAATGGGTTACAGTAGGAAGGAAACCCAGGTTACAAGGAGTCGGAATGTAAACCAGAGGAGTATGGGTTACAGTAGGAAGGAAACCCAGGTTACAAGGAGTCGGAATGTAAACCAGAGGAGTATGAATGGGTTACAGTAGGAAGGAAACCCAGGTTACAAGGAGTCGGAATGTAAACCAGAGGAGTATGAATGGGTTACAGTAGGAAGGAAACCCAGGTTACAAGGAGTCGGAATGTAAACCAGAGGAGTATGGGTTACAGTAGGAAGGAAACCCAGGTTACAAGGAGTCGGAATGTAAACCAGAGGAGTATGAATGGGTTACAGTAGGAAGGAAACCCAGGTTACAAGGAGTCGGAATGTAAACCAGAGGAGTATGGGTTACAGTAGGAAGGAAACCCAGGTTACAAGGAGTCGGAATGTAAACCAGAGGAGTATGGGTTACAGTAGGAAGGAAACCCAGGTTACAAGGAGTCGGAATGTAAACCAGAGGAGTATGGGTTACAGTAGGAAGGAAACCCAGGTTACCAGGAGTCGGAATGTAAACCAGAGGAGTATGGGTTACAGTAGGAAGGAAACCCAGGTTACAAGGAGTCGGAATGTAAACCAGAGGAGTATGGGTTACAGTAGGAAGGAAACCCAGGTTACAAGGAGTCGGAATGTAAACCAGAGGAGTATGGGTTACAGTAGGAAGGAAACCCAGGTTACAAGGAGTCGGAATGTAAACCAGAGGAGTATGAATGGGTTACAGTAGGAAGGAAACCCAGGTTACAAGGAGTCGGAATGTAAACCAGAGGAGTATGAATGGGTTACAGTAGGAAGGAAACCCAGGTTACAAGGAGTCGGAATGTAAACCAGAGGAGTATGAATGGGTTACAGTAGGAAGGAAACCCAGGTTACAAGGAGTCGGAATGTAAACCAGAGGAGTATGAATGGGTTACAGTAGGAAGGAAACCCAGGTTACAAGGAGTCGGAATGTAAACCAGAGGAGTATGAATGGGTTACAGTAGGAAGGAAACCCAGGTTACAAGGAGTCGGAATGTAAACCAGAGGAGTATGAATGGGTTACAGTAGGAAGGAAACCCAGGTTACCAGGAGTCGGAATGTTAACCAGAGGAGTATGGGTTACAGTAGGAAGGAAACCCAGGTTACAAGGAGTCGGAATGTAAACCAAAGGAGTATGGGTTACAGTAGGAAGGAAATCCAGGTTACAAGGAGTCGGAATGTAATCCAGAGGAGTATGAATGGGTTACAGTAGGAAGGGAAACCAGGTTACAAGGAGTCGGAATGTAAACCAGAGGAGTATGAATGGGTTACAGTAGGAAGGGAAACCCAGGTTACAAGGAGTCGGAATGTAAACCAAGGGAGTATGGGTTACAGTAGGAAGGAAACCCAGGTTACAAGGAGTCAGAATGTAAACCAGAGGAGTATGGGTTACAGTAGGAAGGAAACCCAGGTTACAAGGAGTCGGAATGTAAACCAGAGGAGTATGGGTTACAGTAGGAAGGAAACCCAGGTTACAAGGAGTCGGAATGTAAACCAGAGGAGTATGGTTTACAGTAGGAAGGAAACCCAGGTTACAAGGAGTCGGAATGTAAACCAGAGGAGTATGAATGGGTTACAGTAGGAAGGAAACCCAGGTTACAAGGAGTCGGAATGTAAACCAAGGGAGTATGGGTTACAGTAGGAAGGAAACCCAGGTTACAAGGAGTCGGAATGTAAACCAGAGGAGTATGGGTTACAGTAGGAAGGAAACCCAGGTTACAAGGAGTCGGAATGTAAACCAAAGGAGTATGGGTTACAGTAGGAAGGAAACCCAGGTTACAAGGAGTCGGAATGTAAACCAGAGGAGTATGGGTTACAGTAGGAAGGAAACCCAGGTTACAAGGAGTCGGAATGTAAACCAGCGGAGTATGAATGGGTTACAGTAGGAAGGAAACCCAGGTTACAAGGATTCGGAATGTAAACCAGAGGAGTATGGTTTACAGTAGGAAGGAAACCCAGGTTACAAGGAGTCGGAATGTAAACCAGAGGAGTATGAATGGGTTACAGTAGGAAGGAAACCCAGGTTACAAGGAGTCGGAATGTAAACCAAGGGAGTATGGGTTACAGTAGGAAGGAAACCCAGGTTACAAGGAGTCGGAATGTAAACCAGAGGAGTATGGGTTACAGTAGGAAGGAAACCCAGGTTACAAGGAGTCGGACTGTAAACCAAAGGAGTATGGGTTACAGTAGGAAGGAAATCCAGGTTACAAGGAGTCGGAATGTAAACCAGAGGAGTATGGGTTACAGTAGGAAGGAAACCCAGGTTACAAGGAGTCGGAATGTAAACCAGCGGAGTATGAATGGGTTACAGTAGGAAGGAAACCCAGGTTACAAGGATTCGGAATGTAAACCAGAGGAGTATGGTTTACAGTAGGAAGGAAACCCAGGTTACAAGGAGTCGGAATGTAAACCAGAGGAGTATGGGTTACAGTAGGAAGGAAACCCAGGTTACAAGGAGTCGGAATGTAAACCAGAGGAGTATGGGTTACAGTAGGAAGGAAACCCAGGTTACAAGGGGTCGGAATGTAAACCAGAGGAGTATGAATGGGTTACAGTAGGAAGGAAACCCAGGTTACAAGGAGTCGGAATGTAAACCAGAGGAGTATGAATGGGTAACAGTAGGAAGGAAACCCAGGTTACAAGGAGTCGGAATGTAAACCAGAGGAGCATGAATGGGTTACAGTAGGAAGGAAACCCAGGTTACAAGGAGTCGGAAAGTAAACCAGAGGAGTATGGGTTACAGTATGAAGGAAACCCAGGTTACAAGGAGTCGGAATGTAAACCAGAGGAGTATGGGTTACAGTAGGAAGGATACCCAGGTTACCAGGAGTCGGAATGTAAACCAAAGGAGTATGGGTTACAGTAGGAAGGAAACCCAGGTTACAAGGAGTCGGAATGTAAACCAGAGGAGTATGAATGGGTTACAGTAGGAAGGAAACCCAGGTTAGGTTACAAGGAGTCGGAATGTAAACCAGAGGAGTATGAATGGGTTACAGTAGGAAGGAAACCCAGGTTACAAGGAGTCGGAATGTAAACCAGAGGAGTATGGGTTACAGTAGGAAGGAAACCCAGGTTACAAGGAGTCGGAATGTAAACCAGAGGAGTATGAATGGGTTACAGTAGGAAGGAAACCCAGGTTAGGTTACAAGGAGTCGGAATGTAAACCAGAGGAGTATGAATGGGTTACAGTAGGAAGGAAACCCAGGTTACAAGGAGTCGGAATGTAAACCAGTACCATCTTAATAGGTTAATAAGAACGAACAGAGCGCACTTAAAGCACTGAATCGGGAAAATTTGAATAAACAAAATCGTATTATATTCTCCGGCAAAAATGTGAGTACCAGCACCAGGTATACTTCATTCACATAGGCGAATTATTATTTTCCTTTATTTAATACAGTAGTAAATGCAAAAACAATGGGGGGGGGGGGGGGTTGAAATACGGAGGGAGGGGAAGCATGTACAGTACAGTACAATGTTGTCTAGAAATAAACATGAGATTTTCTTAGATGTTAAAATAAAGTTCGGCATCATATCAATATGACAATTTTAAAGAAAGTGATTGTTTGTAGCTAGAAGAAAGTCTTACACATTACATTGTTTTTGGTTAGTTATAAATTTCATATTAAATTGGAATTTCAAAAAGTTGATATGGTTTAGCTTAGATGCACAGGCCGCAGAAGTCTGTGGAGCGAGCCACATACATAGTTGGCGGAGCCTTAGCGAACTGTCAGGGTGGGTGAATAACGGCAAATAGTTGTCGTCGTCGTCTGCGTTACCATATTGACATGCTAATTAATAACCCTGTCGAATTGAAAATTTGTAGTCATCGATAAGTCCAAAGGTTGAAATTTTTTATAGAGACTTTCAGACACCTTCAATTCAACATTCACCCGCTTAGAGGGCTACATGTCTAAACATTAAATGTCCTCACATTTCTTTGCTTTTAATCCGTTCATGAAATTATGTACCAGACTACATGCTGCGTCTTTTTAAGGAAGATGATTCATCTGCACTTATCCAGTCTGCCACTAGAGGGCGAAATATCTGAAAGTGAAAAACGTCTTCAATTTCCGTTATTTTAATTCGTTTAAGCTGAATCTTGGCATATATGTACTATATTACACGTTCGTGGGGCCTTCGCGCAGCACGAGGCCCAGTTATGAGATACAAATTAATATCGAGCGACTGTATCACAAAATCAGTATTTAACTTTATAAATTAGTAAAATTTAGAAATTTAACCACACCGCCAATCAATCAAAAAAAGAGGGACAGTACGTGTTCAGCCCTTTAAATCTGCACCCCCACCCCACCCCACCACCCCCCCCCCCACCCTTCCCACCCACCAATACATAACCGCGACATCTACCACCCACGGAAGGTAGCACGAACTTATTTCCAATCGCACGTTCAATATGCGAAGCCAGGTGGTTTATAGGAATATAATCTACGCAGTACTAAATACAGTCGATGCAGTAATGAATGATATTCAAATAATTTATTTAATATACTGTTAATGCCTCTGAAAACTTAGACAATTAAAATACACAGAAATCCCATCAAAAAATAATAAGCATAATATTTTGAGAAATAAACAATTTTGGATATAAGCCTTCTGCGCAGTGGTAATCTTATTGACTGACAATCATTAAATGAGATCTGTCTATTACCTGAGACTAAAGAACACAGAGGATCTAGGACACTTCCCCCCCGGACACTTCCCCCCCGGACACTTCCCCCCCGCCCAAGTAGGACACTTCCCCCCCGGACACTTCCCCCCCGGACACTTGCCCCCCGGACACTTCCCCCCCAGTTAAAGTGTTAAAATTAATCTGGGTGCACCTAAGCAATAAACAAAAGTTAAAGATGGTTACAGGACAAGTTGCATCTAGACAAGTTTTTTCAAAATTATAAAAGAAACATTTTATAATCAAATTTTGTTTGTTTTTCTTTTAATTCCTTCAATTTTTTTAATTTTTTTTAATTGGGGGCTGCCGTCCCCAAACCCCCGCTTCTTTTGTTGGGGCTACCGCCCCCAAACCCCCGCTTCTTTTTTTTTATCGCCCCCAGACCCCGGCATTTCCCTGAGTGCCCGTGGTCAAAGACTTAAGACCACTTTGAAATATTGAATTCATGTTTGTATCATCAGATAATAAATTGACTAAGCCTAAAGTAGGAGCTGTATTGAATGTTAACCAATTTAATATATAAATTACTTCAATAGTATATAATTCAACAAAATCCTATTAAAAATATTGCAAGTAACCATCAAATTTAATATGTAGTGTGTATAATATCTATATAGTATGTATAGTAGTAATATGTATATCAATATGTAATGCTGAACACAGAATACAGGTCGACGCATGTCGATTTTACCCTGGAGAGGTATAATTTGATTGCAACAATAATATTCATCCCCATCTGCTACAATTTGAAGAAGACTATTACATAATAATACCTATAATTAAAACAATGAATTATTATAATTCTATAGTTAATAAAAACAGTATATCATTCCGGGGATGGAATTTATAAGTCATCTAATATAATTAATTGTTTAAAGATTAGCAAACAATACAATGTAATTGCATTGATAAAACCCATAAATAAAACTTGGATATAAAATGTAAAATCGGGATGCAAAAGATCACTTTCTGAGCTACGAAAGGAAAATTGGATACAACTTATCTAGATACAAGCGGTCCGTTTACCTTACAAAATGAAAAATACGAATGTGCGAAGTTAAGAACAGTCGGGGGGGAAGTGTCCGCGGGGGGGAAGTGTCTGGGGGGGAAGTGTCCGGGGGGGAAGTGTCCTACTTGAGCGGGGGGGAACTGTCCGGGGGGGAAGTGTCCGGGGGGGAAGTGTCCGAACACCAACACAGACTCTATAGTGTAATAGGAGGTAGGGAATGCAGGTTTCAATCTCGTTAGGTCTAGCTGGCAGCCGTGTGGCTAGTTACATACAACCCCCCTCCACTGGCATTCCCAGCAACTGGCTCCCTTACACACACATCCCCCATCTATGTACCAGCCAACTTGCAAGTTGGCCAATAAATGATCAGTATTTAATAGAATCAATTTTTTATGCCGTTTTAATTACTTTAGATCAATTAAAGACACAATTATTAAAGCAAATCACTTGAACTAATTAAAAACTATAATAGAATGGCGTATGTGGATTACATCTGTATAATTTTTAATTATAATTATTTAAATCTTATACTGTAAAACAATTAATTTCCTTTAAAAGGCAGGTTGAAAATGGTGTTTTCACCGTAATCAACTTAATTAACTAATTAACTGCTATTATCTTAGCTTCTCGAAGGCCACACGGAAATTCTACTTGGAAAATTTCTAAACTTTTGCCAAACAACATGTGTACCAAGTTTGGATAGATTTCATCAAAGATTGGCCTAGTTATTAACGTTTAAAATTGAACACGACAGAACGACAGAACGACAGAACGACAGAACGACAGGTTGATTAATGGTACCACTACGCTAAGGCTCACTCACTTCGTGGCTCGCCCCACATGTTGCGTCTTTGTGGAGAAGGTGATCGGTCCGCAGTTCTCCAGTCTGTCACTACTAGAGGGCGAAATGTACGAAAGTGAAAACATTCTATCATTTCCTTGATTTTGACCAGTTTAAGCTGAAACTTGGCATATATGTTCTAGAAAACTGGCTGCTTCTTTGTGGTTCGGTACACCATCTACACTTTACCGGTAGAGATCGAAATATCTTAAAGTAAAAACCTTCTCTCATTTCGTTATTTTTTAACCGTTCAAGCTGAAACTTGGCGTATATGCATGCTAGACCGTAGACCATCCATAGGCTGCGTCCATCGAGGCAGTTCTCCAGTCTACCGCTAGTGGGCTGAAATTAAAACATTTCAGAAATATCTGAAATGAAAACCTCCATCCCTTTCGTATTATTTTGTTTATAATCAATTCCTCCTCGTTGATGCCTGGCACATATTATATTCCAGACCAGAGAGTGAGTTATTGTGAGGTATTAAACCGTCTGCAGTTACACAGTCTGCCTCTAGGTGGTAAAGATATTAGAGGACATCTGCTTGCTTAGAATTTGCTTTTAATTTTAAGTGCTGCGCGAAGGCCACACTTCGTCGTGTATCTATGTAACCAATACACGTTGGGGAATTCGAAAATGTGAAACTTTAATAGCGAAGATCGTCAAAATCAAATCGATGGGAATATCAATATTAATGGGAATATATCAGCAGCTAGGGTGGTCCTTATTTTGAAAGGTTGGAATTTATCATCTTTGACCCCCTCAAATGTTTCCATTACGTCAAAAAATACGACATGCGAAATTTTAAGCATGTACATCAAATATTAGAGGTAGCTCAAACACACTGAAGTTGAGTGTCTGGTCACCGATTGATCGCGCGCGAAGAATATAATGGATTCTGCTGATATGAAGGCTTCTGTTGGTCGTACAGAGTTAATTTTAGGCTTATTTGAACCGCAATCATCGATTTAGTGGGTGTAGATACCTTCAAAACAAGTGCTAATCTAGTAGTTCTTAAGATATCATACAAAAGCTTAAGCCCGGCACAACTCATCAATCGATCATTCAATTGATTACGCCTAGGAGATATTGAAATATTGGCATTAACATTTTGTAGGTCTACCTCCCTGCATCTTCTTTCAGTTAATCTCGATTTTAGCATTGTATAACCATTCAAAGCTATGTTTAGTAAAAAAAATTAATCACAACCCCATGGGAAATGCTTGCACAAGAATCACTAATTTGTGCCTATGCCTAAGCGCCATTTGGTACAATATCAATAATTATATCTAAGAACTGTCTGACTGTTCGTTTAATTTGATTTTGACTGATTTTAAGTGCAGAACCCAAAAATCGCATCTGATTTGTATTTTAAAATGATATGGTGCATGATATACAACAATACTATACTGTACTTCAAAGCATTTTAAGATAAGGATTGATAGATGCAGAGATATGTGCATCCAGCGACCAAAAGAGAACTAATTAATATATGGGAAGAAGCTTTGCACATATGTATTATACATAATTAGGCAATGCTGATTCCAAATCTGATTTCAGATTTGCCCTACCAATTCAAGTTTTTTCACAATTGCTACTTTGAGTTCAAAAACTTATTGCAAACGACTGTGATGAGTGGCGTAGATTCAAATGAGAATCAAATATGCTCAAAATCAATCCAAAACATTGAATGGAGCTTTGTTTATATGAATTATATATTTTTAAACAATGCTGATTCCAAATCTGCTTTCATATTTGCCATACTGCCATAGGATATCAAGTTTTTTTTACAATTGCCAATTTAAGTTCAAATTACTTATCGCAAACAATTATTATGAGTGAAAGTAGATTCAATAAGAATAAAATACACCCCCAAATCAATCTACAACATATGCTATGGTAAATCTGATAGCAGATTCACTATATAGATTGCAATGTTTAATATATAACTCAAATTAACAAAGCTCTTTTTCATGTTTTATATTGATTTGGAGCATATTTGATTATTATTGAATCTACTTCACTCATCACAGTTGTTCGCGATAAGTAATTTGAACTCAAATTGGCAATTGTGAAAAAACTTGATATGCTATGGCAGCATGGCAAATCTGAAAGCCGATTTGGAATCACCATTGTTTAATTATATATAATTCATATGAACAAAGCTCCATTCAATGTTGTAGATTGAGTTTGAGCATATTTGATTCTTTTTGAATCAACGTCTCTCCTTACAGTTGTTCGCGATAAGTAATTTGAACTTAAATTGGTAATTTTGAAAATAACTTGATATGCTATGGCAAATATGAAAGCAGATTTAGAATCGGCATTGTTTTAATTATATATAATTCATATAAACAAAGCTCATTTCAATGTTTTAGATTGATTTTGAGCATATTTGATTCTTATTGAATCTATATCACTCATCATAGTCGTTTGCGGTAGGTTTTTTGAATTCAAATTGGCAATTGTGAGAAAACTTGATGGGGTAGGGCAAATCTGAAATCAGATTTGGAATCAGCATTGTCTAATTATGTATAATGCATATGTTCAAAGCTTCTTCCCATATAGTACTCTTATGGTCGCTGGATGCACATATCTCTGTATCTATCAATCCTATTAATATGCTTTGAAGTACAGTACAGTGTGGTATTGTTGTATATCATGCACAATATCATTTTAAAATTCAAATCAGATGCGATTTTTTGGTTCTGCACTTAAAATCAGTCAAAATCAAATTAAACGAACAGTTCCTAGATATAATTAACCAAAAGTTAAGTTTTGTGGCCAATTATTGATATCGTACCAAATGGTGCTTAGACACAAATTAGTGATGCTTGTGCAAGCATTTCCCATGGGGTTGTGATGGATTTTTTTTTACTAAACATAGCTTTGAATGGTTAGACAATGCTAAAATCGAGATTAACTGAAATAAGATGCAGTGAGGTAGACCTACAAAATGGTAATGCCAATATTTCAATATGTGCTAGGCGCAATCAATTGAATGATCGATTGATGAGTTGTGCCGGGCTTAAGCTTTTGTATGATATCTCAAGAACTACTAGATTAGCACTTGTTTTGAAGGTATCTACACCCACTAAATCGATGATTGCGGTTCAAATAAGCCTAAAATTAACTCTGTACGACCAACAGAAGCCTTCATATCAGCAAACTCCATTATATTCTGCGCGCGCGATCAAATGGTGTCCAAACGCTCAACTTCAGGGTGTTTGAGCTACCTCTAAATATATATCATTTGTGCTCAAATTTTACTCAAGGTGTTTTTTTATCAGAAGAAAGGACTTGGGGGGGTCAGAGGAGAATTTCCACAACTTTTAAATTTTACATTGAAATAAGGACCACCCTAATCAGCACCTAGGGTCAATCGACAACGATCGGGTTCATATTTTCCAGACCCTATTTATTACCTATTAGTGTTACAACTATACGGCCCTTAAATGACAAAACCGTCTAACTCATTTTTACATAGTTTTGAGAAAAACGCAAAATACATACCACGATACAAGGCCTGTCATTTGAATCCTGATTGGTGGAAATCCTGTGAAATTATGTCATTAGGAAAGTTATAGTCATAGAATTCTATGAACTGAACAGCATATTTTTAACTGAAACTCCTATCTACATAGTGCACGGTGAGATAGAGCGTATTTGCTTTTATGTTTTCATAGACATTTGTATGCCAAAATCCCTTTCGTATACGAGTTTTCGAGGAAGCTATTACGATGACTGTTGTTAAAAATTTCTGGTAAGTCAAACGTCATTTTTTGTGTCATTCTGATGCCCCAGGATGAAAAGTAGAAGTAGCAAAAAATTTTAAAACTGTTAAATTGTGCCTTTGTTTGGGTAATTCTGAAGCAATACTGGTTTTCGAAATCGCTGATCATGATACAACTACTCCTTAAAAATTTTTAGTTGTAACGCAACTGTCGTTCTTAGTGCTTGTCTGGTGGGACGAAAAATGCAACTGTAGCATAAAACTTACAAAGGTCAAAAATTGAATTTGGTTGGATAATACAATATTTTTGAGGCTCATCATCGTGATCAGGGTGTCTAAGAAAACCCCCAATGTCATGAAATAAGGTGATTTAGTAATGATTTTTTATTAACAAATTTGTTCTATACTTATATTTTTCGAGCCACACATTGACACATATCCAAAAATGCCCCAATCAACAAGGTACAATATATTTCAGTGTCATATTCGTGAACAGCATCCCAAAAAACAACAAAAATGCCAATAAAGGTTCTAAAATTGTCTTGATTTCATGCTGATTTTTCATTATCATGTTTGCACTATTTGTTTTTTTCGTGCCCCAGGGGGCACATTCAAAATTACAAAACATTTTCTCGAAATAAAAGCATAATTGTAGGATATAAGGCAAGTTTACAGTCATTATTGTATTGTAGTTCATAGAGATAGACTGTTTTGGCAAATACAAATGAGTAATTATTAGATATTGAATCCAACCGAATACAACTAGACGGA